>CM021103.1:384863778-385166249 GCA_007115665.2 Sequoiadendron giganteum | reverse complement strand
TAATATGATTACAATCACTTCTTTTTTTGTTTCTTTTTTGCAGCTAAAAAAGGCTGAAGTGGAGTATAGTTTTCAAAATCATTTGTCCCCCCTTTAGTTGTTTTGAGCTCTGCTCGTGATCTTAATGTATGCCTAGTCATGTACTCACAACGTGGGCGTGGCTGCAAGGGGCGGTCTGCTGCAATAGCAAAGAAATGTTAAATTGATATGTTTTATTATTATTGTTACACGTATTTCACTAATTAAAAGAACATCAGAGTGGTGCTCTTTACCTGATTGGGCCACATCATGTTCCTGATATTGTCTTATAGCCTCATACTCAACATGTTGAACACCCTTGTGTATTTGATCTGGAGTTGAAACACGAAAGATTACATTAATTAATACACTAATTGCAATTAAATATGTTTAAAAGAACATTAGAGTGGTCCTCTTTACCTGATGGAGCCACATCATGTTCCTGATCTTGTCTAGCCTAATCATGCTCAACATGTTGATCACGCTCTACATACTCTAAAGTTGAAACATGAAAGGTTACATTGATTAATACACCAAATGCAATTAAAGATGTTTAATTGTATTAATCCATACTGCGTTTTGTATAGCACATGAATAAATCCAGTACCATGATATACACCATGGCCTTCATCGGTAGGTTGTGCTCCACCCTCACCAGGCTGCATTCCAATGTCATGTGCAGTATTATCATTGCTTATCTGTGTAAAACAAATAGGAACATTATTATGGTGGAAATTAATATTGAACAGATTGCACAAGTATTCAATTTGAAATAAACTTTATTGAGTTTATTTACCTATGTGTTGGATGCAGTGGAAGATTGTGTTTTCCCAGTCGAGACTCTTAGCTATTTAGTCAAGGCTCCATAGCCTTGGTGGAAGGCAATCTTCAGGTCCTCTTCTGTGGGCACTTTGTTGAAATCAAAGCCCTGCATTTTTGCATGTGATCATGAATTTTGCTTCTATGGTGTGATAAAACCAAAATTGTTTGCAATTTATTATTTGGATGCAATATTTCATTTATTGATACTTACAAATCGTGTGGCTATTTTCATATAACTACTAGAGCCAAGTTTGTGATTTCCATGTTTTTCTAGTCTTGTCTTTGTTTCCTTTGATGTGTCGGGCAGCCTATGAAAAATTTGAAATACGTTAGATTATGTAAAAAGAAAGAGTAATCAGTATATAATTAAATTGTTGATAGTATCACATACCTTCCTTGGCCCGGTGGTATCTTTCCTTTCTTCTTTTCAGCCTTCTCCTTTCCATCTGACACCAAGTCCTTCCACTCCCTTTCTGGAATCATGGGGGGACACTCGTACTTTTTGTTCTTCTCTAAATGTGACCTATATTGGTCCCTCGCATACTTTAGATAGGTACCAACTTTCTTAAGGACCTTCATTCGGTTGAATGTTTTATCACCGAACAACACAACTAAACAGTTAATGAGCTCATCTTTTAAATCTTCATTTCTGGCATTCCACCATGTACGTATGGTGGGCCCGAAGAGCTCCAATGTAATAGCACTTAGATGTTTATAAAAAAAATCATTTCCTGTAAAATGATCATGGGATCATTAGTCTATAAAGAGTGATCAATAAGTAAATTTCAATTGGATTATATATAATAATAATTAAAACATTTTAAAGTACCTGAGACCTTCTCTATCTTCATGGGAAGGAAATCCTCGGTTACCACAAATGTGACTGGCAATGTTCCCGTACTAGTAATATGGGAAGATCTAGGAAATGCTGCTAAAACATCACTAGTACTAGTGGCCTCTGTATCCACAAGTACTGACACATGTAGTGGCATGTGCTTGCTGCCAGGCGGTGCACTACCGAATGCCTGCATGGTATGTATTGCCGACATTTCAGTCGACAATATAGGCATGGATGATGGGGTTGGATGATGTGTTGTATGCATAGGAAGATCAAGATTGACACTTGTACTAACCCCTACTTCCTGGGCAACACTTGCAGTACCTTGATCATGGCCAACAGCATGATGAGGACACAAATAATCCTATAAAAACAACACATATTTTAGTTCATGACATAAAAGAGTACAAAATATAAAACCATGAATGAACTTATGTTATAATTAAATATTTCATGATAGCTTACTTGCAATTTTTGTGCTCTCTCAGACAATATTTTAACCCTTTCTCTTATCTCATCTATTTGAGGCACTATGAATACCAACTTAAGGATTTCTTCATTGCATTTTTTTTGGGCCTTCCTCATCATATCCATAGGGTTTTTGGACAATGCGATGTCATCATCGCATAATAGTGACTGCACCTCCATATGGATGCTCTCCTGTACTACTGGTGTCTTTCCCTAATCAGCCATCGGCAACAAGAATATTAAAAATATTATTGAAATTAACCCAATAAACTCATGAAAAAAACATAATAATAAAACATTTTGCTCGTATCTAATTTGTACAATTACAATGAGGTAAACCTATTGGATAGAAGCACCTAAATATGGATCACGATCTGCGCTCTAGGCCTGAGCCTTCCTCATATGATGAGTGTCCCGCTGTGATAAAAATTAAATATAAAAAAAATTACCGAAATGAAACCAATAGACTTACGAAAAAAAACATAATAATAAAATGGTATATTGGAGTCATTAATTGGAGGTTGGTTTAAATGGTATATAGTACATACCACCCACATAGTAATTGTGTTTGTATCTAAGCAATTCAAATTGTAATCGATTAGCAACTCTTCCCCTACAGCTATTGATTTTATCGCACATACAAATACACGGTTTCCCTCTCGCGCCTTGAATATACAATTGGGTTGCTTATTTGTTGACCCACGTCGTGTACTATTTATAAACCTTGCAATATTCCCTGATGTTTTTGGCCTCTCGTCAATGTACCTAGCCACTCCTTTATTTTTATCCTTATCTTTTAGTTTTATATAATTTGTTGATAGTGCATACCTACGCATACTTCGTGTATATCGAACCAGCTGCATCCAATCTTTGTAACTGTAACAAGGTCCAACATACTCCATCAACTCAGTAACTTTGTCGTAACATACTTTTATGCCGTCCATTCAAAATAGGCCCAAACCATGTAATGATGATGGTGCTATGCGATATATCCTCTCGTTGACACAAATATCAGTGTTTATTGGAGGAAGTTCCTTGGGTACCCATTGTTTCCGTAGATGTTTGTACCTCAAGGGCACCTTGATGTCACCTATGCTATCATCATCATAAGAACATGACCCCCCTTCAACAAGAAAAAATTCCACGCGTTTATGGAATTTTCTTCTAATCTTTTGACCTCTAGTTGATCTCCCTCTTTTAGACCTACTACATGTCTCGCTTTCCTCTTCTCTTCCTAAATTTCCCTCCCTTGAGGAAGACAAATCTGACAAATACCTATTTGGTGGTACCTACACTCATAAGGATGTTGGATGAAGTTCTTTCATGGTGATGTGATCCGAAGGTGACATTATGATTAATCTATCATTTCATCACTAGAAATTGACAGGTTATAAGGTAATCAAGTCTTGATAGATTGCAATTTATTGTTACTACCATCCAAATGTTTCCATCACAAATCAAATCTACTTAACGTTTTAACTCCCAAACTTTGTAACAAGTGTTAAATGTGACTATGGTCCACCAGTTACACAACCAAGGCATCAAATGTATTCTCTAATTGTAATCAAAGGACTTTTGCTCTTCATTCAAGTAAATAAACTTGAAGGGAAACACCACCAAGTGGTTTATTGGACACCTACATGACTAAAAATAGTAGCAAATTTACATTTAATTTCCATATGTCTAAGTGGTTAACAGGGAGGGAGTGTGTACTAGGCCTGGTAAATTCATCATAAGTTTATGCTTTGGCAATAAAAATTGTTTAAGTCATCTTTTATCTTCCTATGTCTAATTTCTAGGAGACTTTTGGTATGTTTTAAGGTAGGATGAGTGGTCGCATCAATGTTCTAAGAAACTTAAAGTTAAAAGAAACTTTTTCAGTTTAAGGGGTTAGCACTTTCTTTCATCTTCGCATATTGGTTTGATGCTTCAAACGATGCATTTTTTATCCCACTTCTATCATATTGCATCCCCATCCCATTGCAATTGTTGGAGGAGTTGATACCAAAATTTCATAATAGATACCACATTCTTGAAGCAATTTTCTATGTTTTTACAATTTTTCTGAAGTTCTTTTGTGTTGTATGGATCCATACAAGCTTGAAATGCTCTGAGATCATTGGTGTAGATAAATATACGTGTTCTTTTTCATTTGCATTTTTTTTTAAGTTCTCAATCACTGTTTTGTGGGATTAAACAATCAAATATAGGGACTACCCTGTTGTGCCTACGTAAGGGTTTGAGGGCTAAATAGAAATAACATCCACCAATCCACCCACTGTCTTGGAACTATAACTCGGTGGATTGGTGTGCATCATGGTGGATTTGATAGAGTATACCATTATTGGAGAGTATAGTAGAATGCAGCAAAGGAATGTTGATTTGCAAACTGAGGTAGACAAGTTGAAGTATAGACATGTGGGGGACTCTTCTAGTGCTCCTGAAAAAGTATGATCAAATTCTTCTATTATGAAGAATTGGTCTATGTGCCTCTAGTAATCACTATAAAAATGTGAAAGACTAAGCTATTTTATTTTTTTTGTCTTATCTTATACCATTTTATGAGAATGGGGGGGCCAATGTATGAGAAGATCTTTGGAAACTAGGCATGAAAATTACAAGTTAAAGAGAATGGGGGTACCAAACTTACAGTACTCATTGTCCCTTGGTCGTCGATTTTCCCTGAGTGCCCTCAACCTGATCCTCAACGCTAGTATTGACCTTGTTTTAGCTCCAAACTCTTTGTCGGCGTTGGTATTGACCTTGTTTTCACTCCTCCAAACTCTTCCTCAGCGCTGGTATTGACCTTTCACTTGTCCAATTTGATGAGCTACAACCTGCTTTAGTTAGGTTTTAGAGTATGTTAATCAAATTTAAAATTATGGTGCCATTTAGAGTAGTGAATATAAAGCAAGCAAAGCCTATTATGGCACCATTTAGAGTGGTGACTATAAAGTAAGCCAAGCCTATTATAGTCATGAGGGAAATAATAAAACTCCTAGGATACTTTGTGAAACCATTTTCCTTGGTTAAAGGGAGGCCATAAAATATACCTTTAGATTTTTTCAATCTTCAAATATGAGGATTTGCAAGGTTCTTAGCAACATGAGTAATGGAAATGTGTGCAACAAGAATTTTTGAACACACATGGAATCTCCTTGCCAAAGAAAGGGGCTTCATAATTTAATATGATAATTTTTCTCAGCTCTAGAAATGATATGTTTCCTTAAAGAGGAAGGAGAAACCTAAAAGGTAAAAGAGATGCTTAGGAATCTCAACACTTCCTTATGATCAACCCCCTTCTATCCATAGGAATTGAACAAATTGGGCTTGGCTAAGAATGATTTCCTATAACATTGAGTTTTATGCCACTATATATTTTACCTTAAAGCTTTCCAAAAAATATCTAGGCATTGAATATCCTAAATAATGTCACGTTTGTCCTCCAAGAGAGTGAGAAACAAGTCATTAGAAAAATGACCATTGAATAGTTGGGCTATTGAGTTATGAAAAGTAGAACCTTTAATAAGGTTCCATGAAATACTATTAGCCAAAAGATATCCAAAGGCTTCCATAAAAAACACACATAAAGTAGGAGCTAAGGGGAAAACATGAAAAATTGAAAGAAAACACCCAACACCCTCCATTAAGTTTTACATTCCTCACAATAAAACATGTTGATTGAAACAAAAAAATATATATAGTCTAAGCTAACATCATTTTACTTTTCTTTAAGTTCTCCCTCAAGAACATCATTGGCTTGAGTTATACAAGTCCACACTATGTGATCCTTTTCTTACAATAATAACATTCATTTTTATTTTTTAATTATTATTACCTCATGAGTATAATACATTCTCATGTTGAGAATCAACTTTTAAATCTTTTCCATTGTTCTTTATTCTTCTCCTAATAGGGCCAAAATCACATCTTCTTGTGTTTGAGAAGTTATCGAACGACTGCCTTCAAAAGGTTGATGTAATCTCCATCTCAACACCAAGGGCCTACCACATTATGCATCGCCAAGGAAAGACACGTGGCGCTCGCCCGTGATATTGCAATCAATAAGCACCGTGCATCTTTGTATCACGCCAGGGCAGGCAACTGTTGATCTCCACCATCGGCAATCGTGTTCATTCATAGTAGTCACCAGCACTGAATACATAACCGTCAAGCAATTTTTCATCAAGATTATAACATCACCGTCGATTTTGAGCAAGTGCATCTCGAAGCTGCTTTAGTAACCTGTCATATAATGTATTAATGTTAGAATCCAAGATCACCTGCATGCAATAACCTGTTACATGCAAAAGACATTCAGAACAAAACAAGATCTGTAAACCTCAAAGTGTAAAATGCATTATCAGAATCTTGGTTATTACAAAGAGATCAATCTTTATGAAGGAGATCAAGAAACCCTAAAAGGGAAACCCTAAATGAAGCCCTAGTGTGCACACTTAATAATTAATCAATTATTAATGTGCCTAAGTTTAGCTTAAGCAACTAGAGGAATAAGTGACTTAATTAATTAACCAGTATGATGTAATTAATTAAGCGTAATAAATTATTACTCTAACACCCCCCCTTAAGATGAACTTAGGAAGAAGCTAAAACACTAGAATAAGATGCATGCAAGAAAAGATGGGTCCTTGCAACTAGGCCTGATCAGGTACCCATTTACAAATGCAAGAAAGAGGTAGAGGAGGAAAACCCAGTGGGACAAAACCCCCCTACAATGATATGACATGCTGTAAAGAAGCACTGGAAGAACACTGTAGAGTAACACTGGAACCGCAATCTGGCAAGCAAGGAAAGATACTTCTATCTACAAGAACCATATCAGAATCATAATGATGCAACAGTAGACCCGATGCCACGGAACACTCAAAAACTAAGTAATCTCCAAAACACCCATCGGGCCAAATCTGGATTAACAAAAAACTTGGGATAGATACAGAAAAAAGTGCATAGACAGCAACATAAATCTCCTCAATACCTTTCCAACACCGCAAAGATAACGAAAATCGGAGATCGTGGCAAAGAGTTATGAGCTCGGAAGCATAAAAAGTACATCTGACTTCAAACAGCAATAAATGTAGTAAAATAGGAAAATACAGAAAAATAAACTGCACCAAATGAAAGTGCTCGGAACCAGCTTTTCGACGATATCTCGTTTGCCCAATTTTGATACCGTATGCCCAAGTTATGCAAAAAAGAAAAAAACTGCTTCTTTAGAGGCAAACTAGGGTTAGGGGGACAAACTGCCGTATAGCCGATGACGTCATGCTGATGTCAGCACTTCACTGTCAAAAATTTGACGGCCATCTGGTCGTCGGCGCAAAAATCCGGCCCCGCTGCAAAAAAGTTTTGGGCCCCTGGTCGCCATATGACCGTGGGCGTAGGGCAGGGGGCTGAGCGGAGCCTCTAGTTCCCCATGCGACCGGGTGTTGTGGACAGGGAGCCCTCAGGGGCTGGCGGGTAACCCCCGGTCTTCCATATGACCGGGGCTGAGCTTGAATGGGCCCGCGGGGGCTGGGCCGACGGCCGGTGGTGGGCGGGTGGCGGATGTCAGCGGCGCCGCTGGCCGGAGCGGCGAGCGGGTGGCCGCCCGATGGCGGGTGCCATTAAACCTGCAAGCGGTGGCATGAAAACCAAGAACCATCATTTTTTGCATTTTTTTTCGAAAAACGTGCCTTGAAAAGTGTGCTGGGGAGGCCGTACGGCTTCCCTGGCAAAAAAATTTTGCCTCAGAAACTAACTGCTCGAAAATGGATGATTTGACAGGCGTTTCTAGGGTTTTTGGGTGCTGTGAACGCGATGGTGACGTCTGTTTGAGCCCATACTGTGCCGAAAAATTGGCTACCCCTAGATCTTACAGAAAAGATGCCTATGGAAACCCTTGCACTTAACTCACTGAGAAGCCATATCTTCAGATCACGAACAGGCAGCTGCAGGTCTGGAGCTCTGATACCATGTTAGAATCCAAGATCACCTGCATGCAATAACCTGTTACATGCAAAAGACATTCAGAACAAAACAAGATCTGTAAACCTCAAAGTGTAAAATGCATTATCAAAATCTCAGTTATTACAAAGAGATCAATCCTTATGAAGGAGATCAAGAAACCCTAAAAAGGAAACCCTAAATGAAGCCCTAGTGTGCACACTTAATAATTAATCAATTATTAATGTGCCTAAGTTTAGCTTAAGCAACTAGAGGAATAAGTGACTTAATTAATTAACCAGTATGACGTAATTAATTAAGCGTAATAAATTATTACTCTAACAATTAAAACTAGACATAAATATTAAAGCACTTTGATTAATAGTAATGTTATAATATTAATATATTATATAGCAATATTATATTACATTATATGAATTATAATGATATATTTGATATATTAAGATTATATATAATCTATAGATTAATAGTAATTATATTAGATTATTAATATTATTGGTATATTATTAATAATATTAATATTGTATTAGATTAATAATAATTATAATATTGTTAAATCATTAATTATATTACAAATGAACATTGCTTTCAAATTCTTAGCTTTGAATGAATGGTTGAAGCACCAATGTTGAATGTTACAACTCCAATAGATGTGAATAGAAGTAGAGGAGATTGTTTAGGAGAAGAATTTTTTCTAGTGCTAGGTTATGTGTTAGGTTATATAGTGTTTGAGCCTAGCCTCAAACACTAAAATTAGGGTTAGGCTATGTGTTTTCTTTAGGGTTAGGTTTGGGATTAGGTTTATGGTTATGGTTAGAGTTTAGGGTAATCCAAATCATAACCTAACCCTTTTTCTTCAAACCTTAACCTTGACCCTAACCCTCACCTTTATCCCATCTATATAACCCTAACCACAACCAAAACTCTAACCCCAACCCTAACCCTAAATATTTTTTCTTTTATTAATTAGTTTCTTTCACTCTAATAACCCTAAACTTAACCCTAGCCCTATCCCTGGCCCTAATCCTAACCCCAACTCTAAGCCAAATATAAAAACAACCCTTAATCATAACAATAACCCTAAAACTTAATTCTAGATATAACCCTAATACTATAATCCCTAATTGTAATCCTAAACCCTAACCCTAATTTCATATCTAATCCCAACCATAACCAAAACTCTAAATCTAACCCTAACCATAAAACATAAACCCTAATCCTAACATTATTTTTCCTAACCCTAACCCTAACTCTAAACCTAACACTAACCCGAACAATAAATACTAACCCTAATTAAATACCCAATCATAACCCTAAATTGTAACATGATCCTTTGAATTGGATACTACATAAAGAATTATGTGTTACAATCATTGCTTCCATTGTTGGCATCTTTACATTTGGATCCATATATTTTTAAAATCAACAAAATCTTTTAATGTCTTTCCAAAATTAATATTATTAATTGTAATATCAAACTTATAAACATGTATGAAAAATAAGAACATAAATAAGAAATATATGGTAATAGTTTCTTCAAAAAACAAAGTGATGTGGACTACAAGGACTATAAGATATCCACAAAAGAGATCTACATTGAAAATATTGTAGGGAAATTCAAGAAAATACAATTGGTAGATGCAAAGCCAAATAAATGTGAAATTGTGTACTATAATGATTTTAGAATATACACATAATGGATTTGTTGAAAAGGTTTTAGAAACTTTCAAACAAATGCAATTGGTAGATGCAAAGAAAAATTCCACAACCTTCACCAAAATCATTATTGGTTTCCTTAATATGAAGATGAATTTTTTCAAATGTTGTGGTTGTAGATGCCCTTTTAAAATTTATACAGAATGTGGAAGGATAGAAAAATCTTGTGAACTATTTGACAAAATGTCTCAAAGAATTGTAATCTCTCAATTTATTTTAGTGTCTATTTTGTTATACCCCATGTCCCAAATTGGGTATAACACAATAGACACTAAAAAAAATTGATATATTGTTATGAGGGCAGTGATGAGACTTTTCTAATTAGAGTGTATTCCATGAGATTACAATTATTCGAGGCATTGTGTCAAATAGTTCATGAGCTTTGTCTATCCTCCCACATTTTGCATAGATTTCAAAAGGGCATCTACAACCACAAGATTTGAGAAAATTCATCTTCATATTATGTTTTCCTTATGATTGGTTGACTCTTATACTAAATTAATATGTTCAATTTATGTTTCCTACTTGATCTAACTATCCACAAATGGCAATTTAACAGTGGAAAGATATGATCCTACTTTGGTATAAATTGTATATGCAATATCAAGGTATGAATTAATATGTTCAATTAAGAGATGTTAAATGAAATGAATAAAACTAATGTAATGTAAATAAGGGAGACCAGTGCCTTATTGGGTAAAACGGAGTCAAATGAAAGCCTTTAATGAATGTTTTCTATCTATCAAGTCCTCTAATTGTTTGGCATATAACTATGAGTTTACAACTGGTATAAACATGCAAGAGTGTAATTGATAAACCCTACTTGAGGTAAAATATCAAATCTAATTATCTGATTCTTCTTACTGATCCAAATGGCATTCCCAGATTACTATAATTTATTGAAAGGAATTTTAATTCTTCTTTAAAGAATCCAATAAACCAAATCACACAGAAAAAACAAATGTGTACTGATAAATCGAATATATACTTGATACTTCAATTTAAACAACCAAGAAACATTAGATTGGAGACAATCAAATAATCGCAAGAATCCAACAAACAATTGATACCAGAATGAAGCCACTAAATCAACAGTCTTTCATTATCTCCTTCAAAATTCATACGTGCAACATAGTCTCCTTGAATGTCATCATTTCTGAAAATTTAATGCTTACAGCAGTCTATCCTATTCTAATTCTATCTTCTACCCCTTTACATTTATCCAACAACGGATACTTATACATCAGTTTGCAAAAGGACATCCCTTTTCAAAAAGGTTTAAAGCATAAAAGGTTTAACAAATCCACTATTAACTAATTTATGTTAAGCCACAAATGGACTGCAGACATATGCTCCATATAATCCTGGTGCTCATGAGTGTCGACATCTCCCAACGCATTGTGGATCACAATCTCCATCATTATCATTCACTCATTTTGCTCAAATGTTGCATCCAATATCACATCTTTCGCAGTGGCTGTCTCCAGCATCCCTTGGAGTATTGTTTTGCACTCACTTTTCCATGTAGTCGATTCCTTCATTTTCCCTTCATCATCACATAACTTGGCCAATCTATCTTCAGCAGCCTCTGTCAATCCCTGCATATCCCCTTGGAACTCCTCAAAGAAATCCATGTGCCTATCCATAATACAATTGACATTTTCAATCTCTTCATTACTAGGAGTGTCCTGCTGCTCCAATTCCTCAATTCTTTCCTGAATTCTGCTATCCACTCTCCTGTGTTCCTTTATTGCATCTACGTACTGTGAATGTTTTCCTTAGAGTTTATTTAACCAAGTGGTTAAAATAACTTGCCTTTTTTTTATTATTGCAGCAAATGAATCCATTCTCCCTTGAGAGTATGCAGTTGACCCTTCCCAACAATCTTTTTTCTATGAACTCTCACCTTGAGTGAGCATCCTTGTTGCTTTTGTTACAACACCTACCAAGTCTTTCAAGCATTCATTCTCTCTCAACATCCTCTCATTATTGTTTTTGTACATCTCCCTTTCCCTTATCAATGCTTGGATTTGGGCTTTATTCAACTTGGCTATATTTATCCCAATATCAGCAGTCGCTACAAGATCAACCTCCCCAGCCTTTAGGGTCATGACATGTCCGAATTCCTTTTTAGTATCAATAACAATTGATTTCTTGTGAGGAGGATACAAGGCCCAAATCATCAATGTTTCATCATCAGGATTGTATCTTGATCCTGTGTATACCTTCGTCACCTTCTCTATACTGAACTTGTGGGTAGTATTGTTATCTTTTAAGAAACTATCAAAAACTAATGCAGAATTCATATCCAAACCTGGAAAAATCATAACACCTACCTTTTCAAGCAACTCCCTCCCCTTTTCAAGGGTCATTTCAATCATCTCTTTGTCTACTTCATCCTTTAAGATTTTTAACAATTGATCCTCATTCCCTAGAGTGACATTGTCAACCTGTCCCCTTATCTCTTTCCCTTTTTGCTTATATAAAAATGTCTTAAACTCTAAGGTCTTTATAAATTCATCTGATATGAAAGACCTATAGTCTTCATGTCTTGTATCTACATCCATGGTTTCCTCAACATTTGTTTCTCTGGCAACATAGGCATAGTCCTGAGTCTTCATTCTTAAAACTTTCTCAGATGAGCTTTGTGGCCTGTCTATTTCTGAAATCCCCTTAATGGAGGATAACAACTCAGCATCCACCAACTCCTAATTATGTTTTTCAATCACAATTTCAACTTCCTCTGCCTCTAGGTTTTTTATTATGTCATCAGATTTAAAGGGCACATGATGGTACCCTTCGAAATTTATGTTTTGTCTGGTAGAGTGGATATACCCTTTTGGATCAAAGTTCTTTCTCACTGGTGCTCTTCTCATGTTGTAGTGCAATAATTTGTCCATAATCAAATCATAACCTTCCTTGGCTAATACAGTGAAATCACTAAAACACAATGTACTGGGCATAAAATCCCATTTCCCATATGAACTTAAGTTCATAACACTGGAGTAATCCATTTTCCTAACAATTTATAGGTATACAATTTTATCTGAGTTCTAGGCAGAATGAAAGGTGTATCCTCAAAGCCATAAACCCTAATCATTGTGGCATTCTCTAAGCAATACCAATCCCCCCAGTTGTGGTTAATTGGTCCATTGTAATCTCTAGGCCTACGAAACCTTTTTACTTCTTCAGATAAACAATAATCACAAGGATGGTTAAAAAATCTATACAATGGTTTCACAAAGAATTCTTCAAAATGCAAGAAATTTGAATTGGCAAACCTGCTATCCCAAACAATAGACCATAATTGAATAGGCAATGACCTACCTTCCTTGTCAGATTGTGAAATCCTCAGCTCCTCAGGCCATAAACCTAACTCTTGTCCAAAATACAACACTAAGTGCATCAACAATGAGTAATTTTTGAGATGGAGAATAGAAGCACCACTCTTTATCACCATCAAACCTGCATCTAGCTCCTTAAAAACATGTGCAACATAGTCAAATGATTTGGAATTGTGATACTGAATGTCTACAGCAATCACCATGGGCACAACCGCCATATGCTCAAGTACCTCCATCCCTAATACCTGTCCCACTGAGTAGTAAGTATATTTTAGGTAAGGTTCGAAGAGGTCTACATGAAAGGGTGGCCCCTCACTGTCTTCCATTGGAGTAGGTTTTCCATGACACCTAATTCTGTGCAGAGGTAACCTCCACCCTTTATAAATGGTGTCCATCCTTTTGAACTCACTATCGAGCTCTTCAGTCACTACTTTCTCACTGCATATTCCCTCCATTCTGAAAAACCTCGGCAATTGCATTCTCATATACATGTATCAATGGATTCCCTGACAAATCATATATAGCTTTGTTTTTCGAATCATAGTGTCCAGCCAGCAATTTTACCAGTTCGACGTCAATAAAAACATTAGGGCACACTAATTTCCCTAAATTGAGCCTCCATGGATTGCATACTGGCTCAAAGCAATTTCTCCTGTGGTAATGGAAATTGAATAACTCATAGCCTCTAATCGGAGTCCAAACATCACCTATAAATTTGCATTTGCCATCCAATTTGTCAACTTCCGCTTTGAGCTGTGTAGAATGCCTAGCTCTAGGTCCAAAACTAGGTAACTGGTCTATGAGGTCTTGATTTAGCTTCCTTTCAGTACCTTCTAGTTGCAACTCAGTTTTTTTCTTTTTTTCTTTTGATTGGCTTCCCTTCTCGGGTTTTCTTCCCTTTAGTTTTCCTGAACCAGTGCCTTCCATAATTCAAATTTTTATGAATTCTGAGAGGACGAGAAACTTACTATAACTTTCTTGCAAACTCAAGCCAGGTGAATGCCTTAATTGCTTTGTTGGTTCCCTTGCTCTACTTCGCTTTGAATTCTGTGACAAAATGATTTCAATTCATCATACCCTGATATGAAAAATCTCCTACGCTTCATGGTGCCATTAATGTCTTTACTGAGACATGAATGCTGCAAAAAAAAAAATTCAAAATTCTTGTTGTCACATCCGGGCTTATATCGGCAAGACATTTCAAATCTCTGGCCGATCCGCCTGTTCAACCTTCACCAATCCACCAAGACGTCTTGTAGTTTCCCCAACATCATAAATTTCCCCGATACTTTCTTTCCTTTTGATTTTTATATCGCCATGACTTTCACCAAAACAACTATCGCTCAGAATTAATGAATCGGGCCAACGGTTCTTTGCCTTACTCCAAAAGTAATTTTTCTCACCGAGATGTTTACTTTATCAACTTATGTCACTGAGACCAAGCAATTTATTCTGCTGACATAATAATACTCGCTGTGATTTCTCTTAGATCTCCCTGCGGTGACATGTCTCACCGATACGCCTCTTCTTCGGCAAGACAACGAGCATTGTCTTCTCGATACCCTTTATCTCCGCATGCTCAATTCTTTTGGTGTAGCCCAAGGGGTTGGTAAGACTTTTATGAACTCTTCCCGACATCATTTGTCTTACCGATTGAGTCCTCCTTTTGCTTTATCGGCAAGACCAATAGCGCTTCGGCCAGTGTTTTGAAATCTCTCTCCGACGACCAAAGTCTCTCCGATAGACTTTACTTTTCTCCAATCGAAAAAAGGTAACTTAGCTCGATATGACCTCACACCATCATGCCGATACCTTTTGTCTTGCTGATAAGTAATACAAACCCGCATTCTCCTAGTGTATAACTTTATCAGTATGACCCGTCTGATGTCTCGTCGATATATTGAAGATATGTATATTATCATCGATGAGACCTGCATCAACTTCTGTCGATATTTTCATATATTAAAGATTTAATGCCATATGAATTTTATAGGGATTTATGACAAAATTTTTAAATGGATTTAGGTAAAAGATGCCATGTGGGGATTTTTATGTCTGTATTATGAACCTTTTGGGAGACTAATAGTCATGAAGGGTGAATGAAATTGCCAAAATTTCACACTTCCAATAGAGACCATGCGCATTGTCTTCTCAACACCCTTTATCTTCGTATGCTCAGTTTTGTCGGTGTAACCCGAGGGGTTGGTAAGAATCTCTGAATTCTCCCCGGCATCGTTTGTCTCATCGAGTGAGTCCTCCCCTAGCTTTATCGGCAAGACTAATAACGCTTTGGGCAGTGTTTTAAAATCTCTCTCCGATGACCAAAGTCTATCTGATAGAATTTACATTACTCCAATCGGCAAAAGGTGATTTAGCTCGATGTGACCTTACATCATCATGCCTATACTTTTTGTCTTGCCGATAATATATACAAACCCGTATTCTCTCTGTGTATAACTTTATCAATGTGACCCTTCTAATGTCTTGCCAATACATTTAGGAAATGTATATTATCATCGATGAGACTTGCATCAACTTATGCTGATATTTTCATATGTTAAGATTTTAATGTCTGATGAAATTTATGGGGCGTTATGGCACAATTTTAAATTGGATTTTGGTAAAAAATGGTATGTGAGGATTTTTATGTCTACATTATGAATCTTTTTTGGGAGACTAATAATCATGAAGAAATAATGAATTTGTCAAAATTTCAAAGTTCCAATAGCATGAAGGTTTGATGTTTCATGACAGTACTAGCATTTGAGTTATAATGATATATTTAGAGCTCATGGCTCTCATTTGTATAAACATATCACAATTTTGAATAATATAATCAAGGGTTATGGCATTCATCTCACTGTTATGGTGTGTATGAATTCCATTTTTGCTTTAATTCAAAGAGTCAATTAAAATGCTTGGATGGAGTCATAGATGGATATGTTTGTAAAGGGATTTGATAAGAAGTATTGAGTTAGGATAGAAATTGACACTATTGTAATGCAATATTGCGAGAGATCTTATATGTTATGTGTTTGAACATGTTATGGAAATCTAAATATTTGTGAATTCGACTCCCCAATAGTATATGGCACTAGCCTAAATCGTATGTGTTTGTAAGGTTCTGTGTTTGTTTGTCTTTTACGCTTTGTGGCGCCATTAATGTCTTTACTGAGACATGAATGCTGCAATTTTTTTCAAAATTCTCGCTGTCACATCAAGGATCACATTGGTAAGACATTTCAAACCTCTGGCCGATCCGCCTATTCAATGTTAACCCATCTGCTAAGACATCTTGCAGTTTCCCCAACATCACAAGTCTCCCCGATAGTTTCTTTCTTTCTGCTTTTTTATCG
The DNA here is from genome assembly GCA_007115665.2 of Sequoiadendron giganteum. NCBI lineage: Eukaryota > Viridiplantae > Streptophyta > Pinopsida > Cupressales > Cupressaceae > Sequoiadendron > Sequoiadendron giganteum. Next base: position 385,149,723 of record CM021103.1, on the reverse strand, counting down.
CCATGACCTTCACCGAAACAACTATCGCCCAAACTTAATGAATCAGGCCAACAATTCTTCACCTTACTCCGAAAGATTTTTGTCTCACCGAGATGCTCACTTTATTGACTTATGTTGCTGAGACCAAGTATTTGTTTTGTCGACAAAACGATACTCGTCGTGATGTCTCTTAGATCTCCCCGTGGTGACATGTCTCACTGATACGCTTTTTCTTCGACGAGACCATGCGCATTGTCTTCTCGACACCCTTTATCTTCGTATGCTCAGTTCTGTCAGTGTAACCCGAGGGGTCGGTAAGACTTTCCAAATTCTCCCCGACATCATTTGTCTCACCGAGTGAGTCCTCCCCTTGCTTTATCGGCAAGACTAATAACGCTTCAAGCAGTGTTTTAAAATCTCTCTCCGATGACCAAAGTCTCTCTGATAGACTTTACATTACTCCAATCGGCAAAAGGTAATTTCGCTCAATGTGACCTTACATCGTCATGCCTATACTTTTTGTCTTGCCGATAAGATATACAAACCCACATTCTCTCTGTGTATAACTTGATCGGTGTGACCCTTCTGATGTCTTGCTGATACATTTAGGATATGTATATTATCATCGATGAGACCTGCATCAACTTATGCCGATATTTTCATATGTTAAGATTTTAATGTCTGATGAAATTTATGGGGCATTATGGCACAATTTAAATCGGATTTTGGTAAAAAATGCTATGTGAGGATTTTTATGTCTGCATTATGAATCTTTTTTGGGAGACTAATAATCATGAAGAAATAATGAATTTGTCAAAAATTCACAATTCCAACAGCATGAAGGTTTAATGTTTCATGACAGTACTAGCATTTGAGTTATAATGATATATTTAGAGCTCATGGCTCTCCTTTGTATAAACATATCACAATTTTGAATAATATAATCAAGGGTTATGGCGTTCATCTCACTGTTATGGTGTGTATGAATTCCATTTTTGCTTTAATTCAAAGAGTTAATTAAAATGTTTGGATGGAATTATAGATGGATATGTTTGTAAAGGGATTTGATAAGAAGTATTGAGTTAGGATAGAAATTGACACTGTTGTAATGCAATATTGTGAGAGATCTTATATGTTATGTGTTTGAACATGTTATGGAAATCTAAAGATTTGTGAATTCGACTCCCCAATAGTATATGGCACTGGCCTAAATCGTATGTGTTTGTAAGGTTTTGTGTTTGTTTGTCTTTTACGCTTCATGGCGCCATTAATGTCTTTACTGAGACATGAATGCTATAATTTTTTCAAAATTCTCACTGTCAAATCAAGGATCAGATCGGTAAGACATTTCAAACCTCTGGCTGATCCACCTATTCAACATTAACCCATCCGCTAAGACGTCTTGTAGTTTCCCCGACATCACAAGTCTCCCCGATAGTTTCTTTCTTTCTTCTTTTTTATCACCATGACCTTCACCGAAACAACTATTGCCTAGACTTAATGAATTGGGCCAACAGTTCTTCACCTTACTCTGAAAACTTTTTGTCTCACCGAGATGTTCACTTTATTGACTTATGTCACCGAGACCAAGTATTTGTTTTTCCAACAAAATGATACTCGCTGTGATGTCTCTTAGATCTCCCCACGGTGACATGTCTCACCGATACGCTTTTTCTTCAGCGAGACCGTGCATATTGTCTTCTCGACACCCTTTATCTTCGTATGCTCAGTTCTATCGGTGTAACCTGAGGGGTCGGTAAGACTTCCGAATTCTCCCCGGCATCGTTTGTCTCACCGAGTGAGTCCTCCCCTTGCTTTATCGACAAGACTAATAACGTTTCGGGAAGTGTTTTAAAATCTCTCTCTGATGACCAAAGTCTCTCCGATAGACTTTACGTTACTCCAATCGGAAAAAGGTAATTTCGTTGGATGTGACCTTACATCGTCACACCGATACTTTTGGTCTTGCCGATAAGATATACAAAGCCGCATTCTCTCTGTGTATAACTTGATTGGTGTGACCCTTCTAATGTCTTGCCGATACATTTAGGATATGTATATTATCATCGATGAGACCTGCATCAACTTATGCTGATATTTTCATATGTTAAGATTTTAATGTCTGATGAAATTTATGGGGCGTTATGGCACAATTTAAATTGGATTTTGGTAAAAAATGCTATGTGAGGATTTTTTTGTCTACATTATGAATCTTTTTTGGGAGACTAATAATCATGAAGAAATAATGAATTTGTCAAAAATTCACAGTTCCAACAGCATGAAGGTTTGATGTTTCATGACAGTACTAGCATTTGAGTTATAATGATATATTTAGAGCTCGTGGCTCTCCTTTGTATAAACATATCACAATTTTGAATAATATAATCAAGGGTTATGGCGTTCATCTCATTGTTATGGTGTGTATGAATTCCATTTTTGCTTTAATTCAAAGAGTTAATTAAAATGCTTGGATGGAGTCATAGATGGATATGTTTGTAAAGGGATTTGATAAGAAGTATTGAGTTAGGATAGAAATTGACACTGTTGTAATGCAATATTGTGAGACATCTTATATGTTATGTGTTTGAACCTGTTATGGAAATCTAAATATTTGTGAATTCAACTCCCCAATAGTATATGGCACTGGCCTAAATCGTATGTGTTTGTAAGGTTCTGTGTCTGTTTGTCTTAGCTTAGAGCTTGCTGCCAAATTGCAAATTAAATGACTATCTTAAGTGGTGAAATGTCACTGTAATCATCTCATGCTCCAAGTAGTTGATACTATTGATGAAGGGCCAATTCATTTCAGTATTATCCTATTTTTTTGAGCTATTAAATGGGATTATATGTTAATTGTTAATGATTGTTTATAAATTTGATGCAAAGATTGTAAACACATTGAGGAATCACCCTCCCGGGTCTTGTAGAGCCCAAAGTGTAGGAGGTCTTTTAAAATCCTCATCAGTTGGTCCAAGTCCTCTGAGCTGCCCTTGATTGGAATTGGCAATTCCATAGGTAGATTAGGAGATAAACCTGGTTCACATTAAAAAACCACCAACAGCTTGAATGGGACATAGCTGATGTGGTTGCATTCAATGTTATCTTATAGTCCAAGCACCCTATACAAAACAGTGAAGAGTATGAAACTCTGCCTTCAGTGAGGAGTATGAAACTCTAGCCATATGGGCATTGGCACCCCAGGGTAGAAAGCCAAATGTAACTGATATTAGCCCACACCTAAGGGGAGTGCTAATCATCAAGAGAGCTTTTGATATTTATATCTGTTTCATAATGTAAAACAGATATAGGTGGATAGGAGAAAGATACAGTAGATAGTTTGCAAGGAAACTTTCCTTTAAAAGACTCACATGCATGTATGAATTTTGATGAAGTTAATGAAGATGTCTGAACTTGTGGCTTAATCTTGGTATCAGTTATTTGTGGAATTATATAGTTATCTGGTTGTCCCCATTTTGATGCTTTTCTGTTGTTTAAATTGATATATCAAGCATATATATATATATATATTCAGCTTACCGATACACATTTGTTGTATTTGTGTGATGTGATTATTTGGTTCTTTCAAGTAAAGATTAAACCCTTCTAGTCAATCACAATAACTGAAGAGTATTAATTGGATCAATAAGAAGAATCACATAACTAGGATTGTCATTCTATCTCAAGTAGAGTTTGTCAGTCATTTACTTGCACATTTATACAAGTTATAAGCTACATATGTGTGCCAAACACTTTGAATTATTGCCATCATAGATTACACTTTTATAGATCTTCATTAGACTCCATACACCCAACAAGGAAGTGGTCTCACGCTTTCATCTTTTGGTTTATCCATTTTATTTTTTACATCTGTTAACTAAACATATTCTAATATAATTCAAATATAATTAAAATTAAAAACATCATAAATTAATTATGTATAAGTCAAATATAATTCTATCAAGAAATTAATATCAAATAGATAATACAATCACATAACTCATACATTTCAATGTCATTGATCTTCTTCTTCATCCAACTCTTTGTTTGTATCATCCAATCCAAATTCAACATTGTAAGGATTGGTCATATCATTATCATCATTGATATCAGTTTCGATAATGTCATCATCCACATGAATATCATCTTCATGAACATTAACTCCTACATCATCATGATCTAGTTCCTCCTCTTCGACATCTTCGTCAGGCACATCATCAACTAACTGTTGATCTTGATCATCATCTACATCATCTTCTATTTCTTCAGTATCTTCTTCTTCCACCACATTATGCTTTACTAGCCTTCCTCTTCGATCATGTCTAACAACATATGACCAACCCACTTTACTTGGAACCTCTGAGTAAAATACTTGCTCACATTGGCTTGGAAGAACATAGGGCTCATTTTCAGCTCACTCAAAATACCTTGTATTAACCATGGTAAATCCATTATCATGTTCAATAACAATTCTCTCAGGATCATTTTCATTCAATCGTAGCCTGTACCATAGGACGACGAACAAAACTAATTTGAAGGACTTAAAGTCACACTCAAGTATATCATCCAAAATCCCATAGTATTGATTTTATGAGACTTCTGGATGTATGTCGCTTCTAGATGAAACATTAGTCACCTGGAAGACTACAATTATCCCAGAATCAAAAGTTTTCTTCATGTCATCCAACTTTTTGATTCAAAATTTATGACCATTGCACCACATAGCCTTGTGGTGTTTCACCTGCAATATGTCAAACATGTAAAACTTATTGCAATATCGTCAGTTGATAAACATATTTATTCTTGGCCGAATGTATGCAAAGAAAAAAAAACCCAACATATATATACATCAATATAATTGAAAATAATTAAATAATATTGGTGATTAATATATTTATACATACCTATTTATCTCTTAAACCATATGCTAAATCAATTTCCCTTGGTGTAATATTGGAATCTCCATTACGATGAGCTTCTTTAACCAATGAAGCCACACCTTCCCATGTTAATGCGTGACCAAATTGTTGACATCGTTCAATCCATACCGTCATCCAATCAAGATTGTTTGCGACGTACAAATGTAGTGCATCCCACTCTCGACCAACTGTATCAAAAAAATTTGAAATTCACAAACGACGTATAATTAGTTAATTACCACGGTATATGACCTTAATTTATATTGATGAATATTGAAGATTAATAATTAAATAATTACAATATACATAAAAACTAAATGTAAAATGCATTCTAATTAATCTCCATGATCATCTTATAATTACCTGTCACTTTCCTCAATCTACCTTTCCCCATCAGGTACTCCCCTTCGAATTTGTTAATGGACATGGGATCCCAAATGCGATCTGTATGGATCTTTGTTGCAAACTTAGGAAGATATTCAGTAATGTACACCATGGTCTGGTATACCATGTATCCCTCCACCATAGAACCCTTGAGATGTGCTCTTTGTCTAACCAAAGCCTTCAAAAATTTCAAGTGCCTCTCAACCATCCACATTAACCTTGTGTGTACAAGTCCACACAATTCAATCTCCTCAACTTGGTGTATGAGGTAGTGTTCTTGTGCATTGAAAAATATCAAAGGTAGACACTTTTGCATTTCACACATTAGACGAGGATTTTTTCTCTTCCAATAATTTATATCTTCTTTATGGATTGCTTTAGATGATAGCCATCTACAAGTGATTCAAGACACAAATATATTAACGAGATTTAACAAAAATATACAATGAATTGGACAAATATCACTACTTACCTCATGTATTTTCCAAGATCATATATAACTTGCTTGACATTGTTGTCGAAGTTGTCTGGGAGAGATAGAGGTAGAATGTACTGCAACAATTATAAAATAATCTTTTCATTATTTTTCCAAAAGTAGTAAACATAATACACTGAAAAGTACATGCAGTATACAAATATATATATAATATACTAGAATAATTACCTTAATGAAGGTATGCCAATCATACGTTTTCACTCCTAACCCAAATTCACCTTTCTTTGTTATGATATTGTTTATGTTCGCAGCAAATCCTGTAGGAAATCGAATTTTTCGTATGGCTTCTTTTATAGCATTGCTTTGCTGCTCCATTAATAACCAAGGAAGGGCACTTATATTAATTTGGTCTCCATCACTATTTAATTGAATGACATTTTTCATTGCATGATTGGCTTCCTGAATGTCACTACAAATTTTGACAATTTTTTCTTTGTCATGCCTTCCATCCAATATTTTTCATAATGTTTCTGTCATATTCTTTCCGATATGCATTGTATCAAACAAATGCACAATTTGCATCTGCTCATAGTAGGGCAACCTACTAAATTGTCTAAGGTAACTTTTCAATCCCTATGGAAGTCAACCATTAATGCCTTGATGACCTTCATGAAGCATATAAGTTAAACAAATTAACAATGACAATCATTGTCAATTACAGCATGAGTAAACACAACACAATATAAAAATATAAATTCAAAACATATCATTTATGATAGATAAACAATTTGATTTGATGTATAACCTTGACGATTAATTCTATTATATTCCAACTTTCATAAGCGAGGTGTCATTATTCGTGGTTTTGATGTAGTCTCTTTTTTTCCATTGAAAAGATGTTTTTCAGTAGTTCGATACTTATGATTTCTGTGGAGGAAGTGCCTATACTCATCAAACACCTGCTTTCTTAAACTTGTTGAGCGACGAGATTTCATCTTTGGACCACAAATTGGACATGTGAATTTTCCCTTTGTTTGAAGACCTGCAAATTATCATATATAATTGGATTAAATATGTCAATTTTTATAATTATATATAATGAATAGATTATTTAAAAAACATGCATGATATCTACTTCATAAAATTAAATATCGTTAAAATCATGCAGTTGAACATTATAACATACCAAAAAAATGTGTTAATCCTGGGGCATCATGAATTGTCCATACAAGCATTGCATGGAATTCAAATTGTCTTTATCCTATTGGTCTAGATACATCATACATAGTCACGCCATTCCATAACTTTAGTAACTCGTCGATAAGAGGCTCAATATATACATTCATATCTTTAACTTGGTACTTACCTAGTTGAATGAACATAAATATTACATAATTATTATAACCATTTTACTACAATATATATATAGATTCATGTAAATTACTATTAAATGAAAAAACATATAAGTCATTATGCAACAAATAAGATAAATGAGATGCTACTACACTAAAGAAAATTGATGTAAACAAATACCTGAAACAATCATTGCCAACATTATGTGCTCCCTCTTTATTGACATCCATGGAAGAATGTTATTGTTGATAACAAAAATAGGCCACACTAAGTAAATAGATCTCAGCTCTCCAAATGGATTGATACCGTCCGCTGCCAATGAAATCCTAAGATTATGAGGTTCTTCTTTAAAGTGTGGTCATTTTTCCTCCATGTCCCTAAATGCAGAACCATCTGCAGGCATTCAAAGAATCTGATCTCCACTTCTATTTCGTGCATGGTAATCCATAAATTGCGCTAAGCTTTCACACCTAAATAATTGTTGCATACGTGGAATAATGGGAATATAATGAAGAACCTTGCGAGGCACCTTTTTTGTTAGTTGATCTGTTTGATATCTACTGATATGACATTTCGGGCATTCTATTGCAAATTCATGTTGTTTATGATATACATGTTGTTTATGATATATAATATGATCATTGGGACATGCATCTATCACTTGATACTCCATTCCAATATCTTTCATAATGCCAGATAAATCTTGGTATGAGCGAGGTAAAATATTTGATGGTGGTAACAAAAATTCACCAATCAATCTACAACAAAAAATAATTTCTTAATATAAATAATATTAATGGTACATACGTCATCCTTTATTTACTAGCGATGAACTAACAATAATTAAAATGGATGAAAAAAGATGACATATATGACATACCTTAACATCCATGAGATTGCTATGTTGGATAAACCATTCATAACCTTCAAGTTCACCAGCAACAATACAGCAGAGAGAAGAGTTGTTTGGGAGCCTTCATAAAGGGGCTCGTATGCCTTCTCAAGTACAGGTAAATCATGAACATCATCAAAGTCATCTTGATCAACATGATCAGCTATGCCACTACATGTGTCATGGATCAATGTATTTGTACCATCATCTTCAATTGTGTTTTTTAGCTCATGATCATCTTCTTCCATAGGATCATTAACTTCATCTTCGATATTCATAGCTCCATGTTCCTTTGCTTGCAAAACCACATTCTCTAGACCGTGATAATCCATATCATGTGCCCTAGAGCACCCCACCTTTATAATAATGGTAGACACAAATAAACCATGATCATGATCAAGTGATTTTATATATATATATATATATATCAAATGTTAAAACAATATAAACATTTACAAATTCAATCAATATAAACACATATAATAAACAACTTACCAATAGATGATAACCATGCCCCCCTTCAATGTGACCATGCTGCCTACAATGTTTCTCAGCTGTTGTGATTAAAAGTCTTCTCATCTTTAAGCCCTTGCAATTATTGCAAGGACAATAACATTTCCCATCACCCTTTCTTTTCAATCTAGCCCACAATCTATCAAGTGACTCTTCATTTTGTTCTGGACTAATATTATCTGACATGATTTTTCTTTACCAAGCTTGAATATTTAGATATTCAAAAAATATCAAACTCACACTCCAATAATTTTTAATCATACACAGGTAACAATATATAATAATTATGATATTTTACACCAAAAAAATTCAGCATGCAACCACCCCTACAAAAGAGAAGATAGTCTGAAGTTAATGACCCCAAAAAACACTTTAAAATGCTAATTCCAGAAATGATTAAATTATGATTTTACTATGATTTCCAACTGTTAGACTCCTAAAATCAGAATATTGAACTTGCACAACAAAATCTAGAAATGAAATTCTCAAAATGCAGCTTGAGTGAGGTTATAGGTGACTATGTTCATATAAGGATTTGATAAGTAGTATTGTGTTAGAATATAGATTGATGGTATTGTAAGGTAGTATTATCTGAGATTTTATATGCTATGTGTTTAGAAGATAAACTTGGTTATAAGTAAAAAACAACCAACATCTTTGATATTTTCTAGCTATGGCTATCAAATCCATTAAAAATTGATCATTAGGGCTAAAATTGAAACCTTGCAAATATAATCTTTGTCCAAATCCATCAAGAATTTTCCATCAGTTATAAACAATTCCCTTATAAAGAACTTGTGAAGTCGGGTCTAAAATTTCAAAATGAAATTCTGAAAATGCACAAGACTAATAATGAAATCTGATGAGATGTGTTGCTTTAAAATAAGATTTTCAAACCTGGAAGTACAAATCTGATTTCACAAATGAATTCTAGAAAAAGACAATGAATACCCTCAACCTGGCGATATCTTCTTGAGTTTCTTCTGATTTTCCCCAAGAAAACCATCAAGCAAAACACTGTCGCAATAAATAGTCGAGCTCATTTTTATTTATGTCTGCCACAATTTAACTTTGCATGCAACCACCCTTGCAAAAGAGAAGATAGTTTGAAGTTAATGACCCCAAAAAACACTTTTAAATGCTAATTCCAGAAATTATTAAATTCTGATTTTACTATGATTTCCAACTGTTAGACTCCTAAAATCAGAATATTGAACTTGCACAACAAAATCTGGAAATGAAATTCTCAAAATGCAGCTAATAGGCCTCAACAATTAAGGCCTACTCAAGACTTTGTGAAGTCACTACAAGGTTTCTAGGCCTTACCTGATGATTTCAGCGGGAGGATTAAAGAGTTGATAAAGAGTTTTGATGATTGGAGTGACACATCTTTACCAGATATTGTAGATGCCCAAAGAAATGTTAGATCACTGCAGCAATGGCAAGACAGGTAGATGAAATCATCAATGCACAAATCAAATTGATTTGTGATAACTCAGATTATGACATGTTGATGAGTAGTATGGATAAATCATTAACACTAGCACGTTTTTAGAATCTTTTGAAAGGGAGGCAAATCAAGTAGCAGTAAAGTATACACCTTACAGTGCCAAGGTAAATGAGGTGGTAAATTTTAATTGGCCAACGGATGAGGAATATGAAGGATGGGTAGAAAAGTACTTAACTGAACAAGAATAGGATGGAGTCTACAACCGGCAGTTAACAGCTCAACGGTTATGGTTATAACAAATTTTGGCTATGTCTTGGTGGCAGTTTTGGTGCAAGCTTTTGAAGTTTGGCAAATGCAATAGTTATTCTCCAGTGGACAGGATGAACAAGAAGATTCTCTAGAGACTCGGCTATTGTAACCAATTTTTGAAATGTCATAAGGTGGTCCAAGTGACTAGTGGCAGGTGTATTTCTGGTCCGATGCTTGTTGCTCCTTCATTTTCCCTATAAGAAGGATTTCATGACTAGAAATACGGGTTAGCAAGTCTAACTGAAGTTGCAAAGTGAATTTGTAAAGAGCCTGATATTATGGTGAAGATACTATTCTTAGGTTTGGTGTCATTTTAGTGTAGGTTTTAGTTTCATGGGTACTTAATTTTCAAGACAGTACTAGCATCTAAATGAAAATTACTCATTTCAAGGTCATGTATCTCCATTGTATGAATATATTATTATCTTGAATAAAATGATCAAGGGTTATTTTGTTCATCTCACTGTTATGGTGTGTGTAATTCTCATTTTGGCTTTAATTCAAGTAATTAATTAAAATGCTTGAGTGATGTTATAGGTGACTATGTTCATATAAGGATTTGATAAGTAGTATTGGGTTAGAATATAGATTGATGGTATTGTAAGGCAGTATTATCTGAGATTTTATATGCTATGTGTCTAGAAGATAAACTCTGTTACAGTAAAAAACAACCAACACCTTTGATATTATCTAGCTATGGCTCCCAAATCTATTGAAAATTGATCATTAGGGTTAAAATTGAAACCTTACAAATATAATCTTTGTCCAAATCCATCAAGAATTTTCCATCAGTTATAAACAATACCCTTATAAAGAATTTGTGAAGTCAGGTCTAAAATCTGGAAATGAAATTCTAAAAATGCACAAGACTAAAAATGAAATTTGATGAGATGTTGCTTTAAAATATGATTTTCAAACATGGAAGTACAAATCTGACTTCACAAATGAATTCTAGAAAAAGACAAGGACTACCCTCAACCTGGCGATATCTTCTTGAGTTTCTTATGATTTTCCCCAAGAAAACCGTCGAGCAAAACACTGTCGCAATAAATAGTCAAGCTCATTTCAATTTATGCCTGCCACAATTTAACTTTGCAAGTCCATCAAAATTTTGGCAAAAGACTTCGTCGAAACGTAGACGAAAAAAATGGTTCTTCGAAATTTCGACGAACGTCGGGGATAAAAATTTAAAAAAATGAAAATTCGCACAAGTGCCCGACGATACATCTAATTATATAGCTTTCGTCGAAAATTGGGGTCAAATGAGTTAGTGTGTCATTTTCACCTTTCTTTTTTTCTTTACCTTTCTCCTTAGATCTACCTCATACATGCAATGCATCTTTAGACCCCTTTGAATTCTTTCTCCTCATTTCCTCTGAAAGTAGAGTGGCAACAAGGGCATCCAACTTCAAATCATCTGAAAAAAGAGCCACTGATTGCAATAATAAGGTTATCCCGAGATTCAGGTAGTGAACATAATAATAAAATACATTTATCCTCTTAATCTATCATTACATTAATTGACTATAGCTAACTCCAAACTATATTAAATGAATTCAAGTGTTTTGCAATCAAATCTCCATTATTCATTTTAAGAGAATATTTCTTTCTTTTCAGAAATAACTTGTTAATGAGACTTTTAGTTTGGTATATCTCTCCTATTCTATTCCATAACTTATATGCAGTAGTCTCATTAGATACATTCAATAGAACATAATCAAATAAACACAAATGAATAGTGTCACGACCCTTTTTATCTAACTTAATCCAGTCTTCATCTGACATAGTTTGTGGTTTATTCTCTTTATTAACAGCAACCCATTGATCTCTTTCTTCCAAGAGATCCTCTATCTTTAACTTCCAAAGCTCATACCCAGTACCGTTGAACTTCTCAATGTCCAGCCGAGATGAGCCAGCCATGATCTCTTATCACGTTGAATCTGAAACTGCAAGAAAAAAAACAACACACTCCCACTTGAGCAAAAACCCAATCAAACACTCCAAGAAAGGCGTCCCATTCTCTAATCAAGCCAACTTGGCTCTGATACCAAATTTTGAATAACAAGATAAAATTTGCAATAAAAATATGTTGATAATTTTATGCATCCAAATTAACAAAGTAATAAATCATAGCTGAAACAAGATTACAAAAGATATTCAAAACCATAACACAAGAATTACGTGGAGAAACCCTTGTGGGAAAAAACTCCACACCCAAAGAGATCCAAGACTTGTATTAATCCTTCAAACAAGTTACATCAATACAACTTCTCCCTCTGAATCATTGCACCACTTCATGGCTTCAATAACCTACAACTTAACATGTTTTCTCTTCAACTCAAGCACTAAATATATAGGCATGAGAGAAAACATAAATAAAGAATGGTTTCCAAAACCATTTTAGTCATAGATCACAAAGAAAAGAAACTTTCTCTTCCAACTTGTGATTTAATCCATTTTTTAGTAATGTGCACATGCAACTAAAAAATTTGTTTTCTTTTTCCTTTTTCAAACTCACATTTATCTTCCCCTTTTTTCATGCTCTTTCTAATTTGACAATTACAACACTTTGCAAGTTGTCATAGTTGCATTTAGCAACTTTCATGACAACTAAAAGATAATTACAAATTTCCATTTAATAAATTAAAGAGTAAAGCAAGGTTGAGACATTTTCTCAACTCTCACCACACTTCACCTCATTTACTCTCACATTTTATCCTCAACACAACCCCTCATGAATTTATTTATGTTGATTAAGTTTGTTTCCTGTAGCCATAGTTATTGGTGCAGACCCCTCCCAAACTTGTGGGCAGCCCTTGTACCATCTACCAGGTGCCACACCATACCACAATATCCTCTCTAATTTGCACACCTCCTCTCATTTTTTTTGTATGCAACCCCATCCTTGTTTCTATCTAGTGATCCTTTGTTCTTCCCAATGTCATGACTTCATTTAATTTTTAAATTTCTCTTTTCATAGATGGGTGCGGGCTCTTGTGGCAGTGATGGTATTTGATTTCTTTTGAGAAAGGTCTTTATTGCAATATGGAGCATCTCATTCCCAATCTCCCTGTCGGTTTCCTCTTCCCACCTGCAACCTTTCCTCTCTCCCTTGCTCGCAGATTGTCTCCTCTTTTAAAACTGAAACAAAATAAGGGTTGAGGCTCTGTCTTGAGCATGGGATTTTTCCACTCAACGCCCCCTCACATTCCAAACTCTTGTGCTCATTCAAATGTGACCTTTGGATGAACAATGTTTTCTCTTTTGATTTTGTTTTCTACCTTGAATAGTGATAAATAACCTTCCCTTTATGCATTTTTAATTTTAACTCTTCATGTCCATTTTATCTCTTTTTCTTCTCACCAAACCATCATCTCCAAGGATATAAAATACATTATCTGAATTTTAAGAATATTGCCTATATATGTTAAAATTGACCGTGAAATGAGGTTGGAATTCATGTAAATTCGATTATGTAAATTCTTCTTGAAACAAAGAGATACGAAATAAAATTCAAACAAATCCAAATTGAAAATAAACAACTCAATTTATTTTTTTGGTTGGTGTTGATCACCAGTCTGCCTGCCTGCTTCTACACCAAATCAATACTCATGTTGGTCATATAGAGGATAACATGGAAAAGGTCTCAAGGTGTGTAAATAATTTGTGAATTTCCATTCAAAATGAGATTTTATTGTTATAGATAAATTTTATGGAAGAATCCTATTATCTTTTGCTCTATGTAAAGGATAATCCATCTCAAAGATAATAGGGCATGTGCAATAAATGCCAACAAAAAAAGATAAAATAAGATGATAGAAGATAAACCTACATTTAGAAGGAGACTATTGAGAACATTAGTAATATTTAGGGCCTGAAGGATGAAAAAATCTAAGAGTGGAGGATGAAGAAATCAAAGTCAATAAAAAGATTCAACAAGACTTGATTTAGATGCAATCAAGTAGTTCATCACACTTATGAATGTCCACATGTTATGCAAGAATAATTTCATGCAAATAAACAAGTACATTTTGTAAAAGGGGAATAAGGCATATTCAAAAGTGTAGCTCTAAAGGATAGCTTGAATTTGATGATGTTTAAGGTTCTACTTAATCTTGTGAAGCATGGTTGAGGAACAGTGCCTTTTCCACTAAATGTAAGTTTGGAGGAAAGTGTTGTAAGTTAATAATTCATTGTGGTAGTGAAAATAAATTAAGTTATATGGAAATGGTCTAGAATCTAGGTACCCCTTTCTATACAAAGTTTTTTAGTTTCAAAAAAGATTCATAGTGAGAGAATAATACCAAGTTTATTCCACATTGAATTTTATATGAATGAAATGAATTATGATGTGATTCTAATGGATGTATGTCATATTATTTTTCGAATACCTTGGTATTTTAATAGATTTGTGACACATAATGAAAGAAATAACACCTTCACTATTATGAAGGATGGAAAGAAAAAAATTATCGATGAAGGAATAATAAGATTGTCTAGAGAGAAAGTTGATACTATTGTTAACAAATATTCTATCAAGGAACTGAGGAATTTGCATCTATGCTATGTGCTAATAGTTAGGCCAACATAGAAGGAAGAACAAAGGATAAGACACATAGGTCAAAGGAGATAGAATTTCAAGAGCTACTCCAAGAATTTTTGGATGTCATCAAGGAAGAATTCTAGGAGAGTTACCACCAATTCACAACATACTTCATTGTATGGATCTGATTCCAAGCTCTATTTTGTTGGATAAATCACCAAATAGGATGGGATTTAACATGAGTACAAAACTAAATAGACAGGTTGAGAAATTACTAGAACAAGGTCTCGTTTAGGAAATTATGATCCCCTGTGCAATTCCTATGGCACTTCCATCAAAGAAGTGTGGAGAATTTTAGATGTGTATATTCTCTAACAGGATCAATAAGATCATCATCAAGTATAGGTTGATGTTTCCACACATGGGTGACTAATATATTGCTTGAATTGAGTGCAATAATTTTCAAGTGATATTAGGAGTGAATATCAAATCAAAATTTGAGGAGACAAGTGAAAAAACACATTTGGAAAAAAAGAAGTCTCACAAAAATGGTCGGTAATATCATTTGGATGGACCCAAATGTTGATCATGTTTATGAGGTTTTAGAATTAATTTCAATGAGCCATTTCTTTGTAAGTTTGTGTTTAGCTATCTAGATAACATTTTAGTGTTTAGCAAGATGAGGGAGGAGAATCTTACACACCTAAAGATTGAAAAATCATATGTAAACCTAAAGAAGTGTAGTTTTATGAAGAAGTAACTAATATTCTTGGGAATTTTCATATCTCAAGATGGATTGTTTATGGACCCAAAGAAATTCGATGTAATTGTTGAGTGGCCTAAGCCAAAAAGCACAATGGAAGTTGATATTTTCAAGGGTTGGAAAGCTTCTACATGTATGTGTACACCTTTAATGCACTACATGCACAAAGGAATGTTTGAATGGATGGTTGTTTCTACCAAGAGTTTTTAACTCTTAAAGAATAATGTGGTAGAAGATCCATTACTTGCACTCCCATATTTTTAAAAAAAAATTCAAGTTGATTGCAACACCAACAAAAAGGAAATTCACTTAGTGTGAGCCAAGAGGGTAGATTAATCACATTTTTAAATGAGAAATCAAATGAAGCTAGGATAATAAACTTTTTTTGTAACTAAGAATTTTATTCCATTGTTCAATCCTTGCACAAGTGGAGGCATTACTTGCTACAAAAGGATTTTTTTATACACTAAACACCAAGCACTAAAGTTCAATATTCAAGGGAAGTTGAACTAGAGACACATGAGGTGGGTGGAATATATATATAGCATTCTTTTTGGTGAACCACAGATTCAGTGAAACCAAAAAAGTTGTAGATGCCTAGGGGATGACATTAGAATTAATGGGCATGGAGGTAATGAAGGATTCATACACTATATATATATAGGTTTTATAGATGAATGGTGTGCATGCATAGATCCATCAAATAGAGACAAAGGCCCAAATGAAATTTTATTTAGATTGGAAGGATATTTTGAGGAAACAAATAGCTATGTATTCATGTAGTTTGAAGAGAGAGAATCACATTTGAGAATTACATAGTGGTGATCTCATGAAATTTTAGCATAAATAAGACAAGATATATAGGAGGAGACACACTTATTGTTGTTTTTCTTTAGGGATGTGAAATATTTGTAGAGAGATGTAGAACATGTCAAATTGTGAAAGGGGTATCCCAAAATAATAGTTTGTAAAATCCATTACACATACTTGAGAAACCATGTGTGAAAATTTCCATGATTTTATCTTTGAATTATTATAAACATATAGAGGTAATGATTCTATCTTTGTATTGTAGATAGATTCTCTAAAATGGCACACTTAATTCCTTATCAAAATTTAAATTATTCTTCTAAGATTATTTATGTATTTTCTAAGGAGATAATCAAATTGCTCTTGTTGCAACATAGTATTACCTCAAGTAGGGATACTAAGTGTCTTGATAATTTCCTTGAATTGACCATATATATCTTAGGGTGCTATGCAAAATTTTAGTTTAATTGCATGCCAAACTTCTTCCACGGCATGCTCTAGTGTCAATAAAACTCTTGGAAGTCTCTTGAGATATTTGGTGGGAGATAAAATCACATAGTGGGATCCCATATTAATGTAGATGGAATTTAATAGGTCTACTAGGAAGAACCATTCCAAGTGGTGTATGGAACATCTCCAAAAGGTGTTATAAACTTTTTGAAAATTGAAGGTGATATGTTAATGCAGAAGAAGAGAACTTCATGCAACACTTCAATGAAATTTACGTACAACTCAACACATGGTTGGAAAAGAGAAACATAACATATAAATAATGCATAAATGACCATTTAAAGGAGAAGACACACTTAGTGGGAGATATGATCATAATACATCTATGAAAGGAAGGGTTCCCATTTGGAACTTACACCAAAGTGAAACCCAAGAAAATTAGTCCTTACAAAGTTTTCTACATTTTTTTAGAAAGTGCAATTTAAATTGAGTTTCCAAAGTGACTAAAGACCACATCAACATTCAATTTGCAAGACTTATATTTTCATCATTTGAATGGTCTTGAAGATAGTGTGCAAGAGTAAGAAGAGATAGATTGGAGGATAGACATTCTATATAAGTGAGATGAGATAGCACATGTTCTCGATATGTGCATTGCAAAGAAAACTTGTTGGAATGAGTACAAAGAATACCTCATTCATTTGCAAGGAAAAGGACTAGAATCAGATTTGGATATAGGAAGTAGATTTAAGTCGATTTGGATGGCCCAATTAGTCTTTTGTGCACTCTGAGGTGTTATATGTAGGATCATCTTAAGGGTTGTGTAATCTTACATCAATCAAAAATATGTATAAGCATGCCAACCTTTCTTACACACATTATTTGTATATTTTTTTCTTGTGGTTGTTTCAAAAGTGTTGTTACACAAATTAGGTTACTTTACTTAGGTTGTCAAATGATAATCCAAGCACCAACCATACTTATTTTGAAGTTATGTGAATATTTTTTTAATGTATTTTTTTTATTGGGGATGAAATTGATTTAGAGTCCTTATGTGGTGGATAGTTTCATGTAGTCCTTGTTTGGTCATATAATTCATTGATGCTTTGGTGGAAAATAGTCATATATCAATTTCTACGATTATGTTTATTTTCTAGTTGTCACTAAAATGGTGTCTTGGAAGTTGAAGTGGTTATCATATAACTTGAATGATTTTTAGGATAATAGTGGATTTCTTGTTACCAAGTGAAGATGGGGAGGTTTATATATATGTAATAGACCAAATAATTTGGGTTTGGGTTAACCAAAGAGGAATTAGAGTTGGTTGTGGATTAACTGTTGTAGATTTCACATTTCTGAAGTCTCCATACGTTGCATTGTATTATCATGAGTATGATTAGCTACATGTTTGAATATATTTTTATATATATGTACATATGAATATATGTGTGTGTGACTTTTCTTTTATTAATTCTTCTAAATTCTTCATTTTGTATTTCATTATGTGCACTACATGTGTGATACAATTGTTCACTTGAGTTGTCATCATGGAATCACATAATATACCTAAATTCTTATGTGTTATTATTTTTATGTTCATGTTCTATATCCATATTTAACTATGAGATTGTTCATCTCTCTAGATATACCACATCACATGAGGATTTAGTAGATGAAGTATATAAGTCATAGACACATCTTTACATTATTTTATACATCTATCACTCTATCCCGTATAAGTATTTTCATTGTGAAGCCTTATGACTTGTTTGATATAGATGAAGTGTGCTTAATGTGTTGTAAATAAAGGTTTGTGTATCTTGTATTATTTTACAATTGTATTAAAGGAATATCTTGACTTGATTATGGAGTATATTTATACCCTAAGGAGTACTCGGTATTGATGAAAGGAAGCTAAGGAATTGAAATTATTTCTACACTAATCTAAGAGGAGAAATGAACATAAAATATGATCTAAAATCATTTTCAAGAAATAAATTATAGGATAAAATTATTCACCATTGCATAATAATGTTTCTGGGGAATAACCTTTTAGAAAAAATGTAACCTCCAAACTCCAAATCAATGTATCAATAAAAAATAATATTAATTATATACAATCCAAGGAAAGAGACTTTATAGGAGACAACAACCACACATATATAGATTAAAACTAGTAGCATAACAATTATTGCAAACACTATGCAAAATCCATCCTAAGCACCTAATAAATAAAGAAAATAATACATTAAACCACTAAAAGGGAATCACAAAACCATAAGACAATTCAGCCCAAAAGTGGTGCCCAAATCCCTTAATCAAATTCAATTCCAAAATTCTAAGAAGAGTCTTCATTCTAAATATAGCATATTTTTTACACACATCATGAAAATCTATCATAATATATTATCACTATCCTCTTGTTGGCTAACAGATTGGGCAGCTTGAGATAATGTAGATTTATTTTCTGAAAAAGGTGTCTTTGTCCCAATAGCTTTGGATAATAACTCTCTTTAGGAAATGGATTATCATCTAAATTGAAAGGTATAGCTCTCTTATATGACATTCAATGAATTTAACTAAAACTAAACAAACACATTGTATGCTTTTAACACGAAATCAAGAAAGGTAGAACCCAATATAAGAAATATTTCCAATATTAGATGCAAAGAAAAGACAATAAATGTATTGGCACAAAGAGTGGTTTGCATAAGATGAAATGATAACTGAAATATAATCCCAATATCATCTAAAAAGTAAAATCAATTACAGAGATAGATGTCTACATTGACACACAAGAATAATCATAAGCATTAGGATATAATCAAACACACAAATTTAAGAATATCAAATTATCCTATAAACTAGATGCACATAGACAACTAACGATTTCAATTCACAGTAAAGAAAAATTGTATTCAAAGCATATAATATCAAGTCTTTGCAAAATGATTTCTAGAGAGTAACTAATAAAAAATAAACATATATATAAGGGTATGAGTAACCGCTTCTCTTTCTTGCCCATAACTAACTAAAACTATAAAGTCTTTTCAAGAAATAAAAAAGAAACTGAAAAAGTTAAGACGGTGGTGTTTCACTTCCAGATTCCACAGCTGCAATGAGTCTTTTTTTGTAGGGCTTGGAAATCCTTTGTGATAGGTGGTAACTCCTTGTGTTGGGGAATAGTTATGTTCCCCATTTGTAACCTCCATGTTAGCTAGATATCTCAAACAACTTTGATTATCTGATCATAAGTCTTCATGAGTTTGGTCGCTTGAGATAGGATAAGTTCCAACTCATTGAACTTCCTCAAGTGTTCAACATTGAAAGACCAGGAACTGAAAAAATCCCATACACTATTTTTTGGAAGTTATTCTCCAAGATTTTAGCATTCTCATCCTTTCCATCTCCTCCCATATTAAGCTGCAATCCGAGGGTGACAAGATTCTTATGAACCTCTTCTAAGATCACATTGCATTCAGTTAGGATCTTCTGGAGTTTTTGTAAGCCTTGCCTCGTGACTTGTAACTTCCATTCTACACTCTTATTCCATATCATGCAACAAGCATCAGTAGCATTGGGTATGATTTCCTCTATGGCTAACTTCTCCATCCCAAAACTTATCATTGCTTTAATTTCATTTGTGTACTGACTCCATATTCTTTCCTCTTTCTTAGCAGCGATGATTTCCTCTTCAATTTCAGACCTTGAAGCATTCATCCTTTGGAGACATATAAGAGATTCAAAAATAATTCGATTACCTTTCCTTACTAAAATTTCACTCCACTCCTCGATAGCTTTGTAAAAGGTTTTGTAAATTTTCATTTTACTTAATGATTCCTTCGCTATCATTTCCATGGGATCAAAGGATGATTCAGCTTGAGAAATTACTCGAGAAAGATTAAAAATTGATTTTAGACATTCAATTAAAACTTGGACTTGTTTCTTTAGCTTAAACTTACTCTCCTTGTCTTTATTATATCGCTCAACCATCCTTACTATTGATACCTGGAAGTTGTGCACATCTCCATCCCTCATAGGAGGTCCTAAGTTAATATTGTCAATGTCAAAGTCACTTGCAGCTGCCTGAGTAACCTCTTTCTATGTAGTGGGATGTGCAACGTCTAGAAACAGATTCCTTAAGTTGCCATAATCTATTAACCTAGCAGTAGTTTTCAACTTCTTAGGCTTTGGGGTCCTTTGAAGCAATTGACCCGCCATATCTTGCCTTAAAAGATCTAGTTGCATTGCCTTCCTTTTTATCTTCTAGCCAAATAGGGGTAATAAGAAAATTGGTCACCTTGGAACTAGAAGAGTCGAATAATGTTCTCTTCATGGGAGGAGTGTTGGTTTGTATGTCTTGTGATGAAGGTGGAGTAGACCTATTCTTAGGATATTCATTTACCTCTCTAACGAGTGTTGACCGATGGGATGAGGAAGTACTGATTTCAATGTTGCCTAAATCACTTTCTTCTCCTTCTTCCCTTTTATCCTTGTCTAGATTGTGTAGATCAAGGACATCTTCTCCAGAAGTCTACTAAAACACATTCCTATTGGGAGGTTCCTCATCACCATCACCCTAGGCCTTTTATTGTATAACACCATGAAACTACTCCAAATGTCCTTACAATCACAAAAGTTTGATCACTGCCTCCTACAAGTTGACTATTCTATGACCTAGTTTTGGGGCAAGAGTGTTCTATTTTATTTTTAGTTACCCACTCCTAAGTCCTTTCCAAAACATTTGTGGTCCTTGCTTCAATTATCTCTATTTCCTTATTACTCCAATCCACTATAAAGATTGGATCCACTAGATTAGATTCATCATCATCAATCCCTTATACATTCAAGCCCAAGCCATAAGTGACTATTTATCTCAAAGACAAACTCATCTAGTTCCTTCTCCTTACCTCAAATTCATCAAAGTAGTCAACCCAATAATCCTCCAAAGCTGGCAAATGAAAGAAGCCAGGTCCTAGTTTCAAATTATCCTTCACATAATCTTTGAGTTCAAAAGGAAAACACTAATCATAAGTATGCATATTATACCTAGACATATCCTTTTCTATGTTCAAAGCATCGGACATGGATTCACAAGTGAAAGGACCAAAACCAATTACAAACATCACTGTCACTCTTCTTCATTCTTGGAACCTCTTATTAACGTTGGATAACTGCTTGCAAACCTCAATCATTGCGAATTTATCTTCTGGGTGCCTTGGGAGCTTTATAGGGAAACCAGTAAAACCACCCACTCTTATATAAGAGGACCTTTGAAGCTGGATAAAATGGTTTCCATAGAAATTGACAAACTGCATGGCTTCTGGTGAAATTTGCATCTCAATTTTTCCTTGTAACTCTTTGGTCATCCTTGTGGTAAAGGTATCAAATATCCTTGTATGATGAAGGAAAATCTTGTTTAGTTGTAACTTATCAAGGTACTCAAAAATTGGTACCTAGTCATGGGGAAGGTCACTTGCTCTCAAGCCTAGCCACGGCTTGGTATTTGCAATGGCATATATTAATTATGAGGACATGTGAAATGCTTTATTAAGGGTGTAGAAAACAAGTAAAATGTGCATCCTATCACTAATGAGTTGTGCCCAGTCTAAAAATTGACTTCCATCGAGCACAATATAGACAAAAAAGTGCATCCACTCTTGAAACCCATAAGCATCCTCATTTGCCTAGACTCTATGCAATATCATAAATATATCAAATATCTCATCTACAAAATTATTCTTGTGTAGATTTCAGGGCAATTGATATTTTCTCCACCTAGGCCTCACCAGCCAATTCTTTGCCATTATATTCTGGTAATACCCCTTTTTGAGTGAGAACTCAATCTAAGCATTAGTGAAATATAGGTCTGAGTAAGCCTCTCTTTCCAAAATCTTCAGACATGAAGTAAAGGTGGTTCTTTGAGTTTTAACCACCAAACTATTATCTTTCATTCTGATTTCCCAAGTCTGAGAATTCTAATTCTTGATGCATTCAAGAATTAACTATGGGTATTGGACCGCTACAGGGAATGTAGTTGCTTCCACCAATCCACTATTGATTACCTTTCATGTGATGGGTGGTGGATTGGGTGCATTGAATTTGTCTCTAAATTCATTCATATTCACTTGATCAAGCTTAGTGTCCCCTATCTCAAGCACATCGCAAGTTAACCCTGAGATATACTTGTAAACCTGGCACATAATTCTTTCCATCACTGAAATCCTAGGGTTCAAATGAGATTTCATTGGGTAGATTATAATGTAGAGAGAATTAAGCTTGAATATTGCAATTTGAAACAAACAGATAAATATGTAAATACCTCAAAACACTAAGATTCAAAGGATGAAAATATGCATCAATGTGCTCCTCCTCGTCACATCTCCCAGTGTCAATGTCATAGCTAAATAATGTTTGTTCCTTGCATGAATTTTATTTTAATTCCCTACAAGAAATATGCAAGTAGATAGTCATTAAATGGAATCCTCTTGTCATGCAGGCATGTTTCAACTTTCATATCACCACTTCATTGCAACTACTTTTCAAAATTTTGAAAAGGTACGACTAAGGGGCGGAGAAATGGGTAGTTCATATAAATTTCTAAATCACCCCTAAGTTTCATCTTTTATTGTAAAACATCGCCTACCTTTTAATAAGCACTAACGAGTTGGTCATTTTTTCTTTGGGCAGTATATGGGGTAGTTCGATGAACTTAACAAAACATCGCAAGCACTGACTTAACTAAGAAAATATATGGGGCCGAGAAGTACAAAGGTTCACATAACTCAAAAAAATACCCCTATGTGTTAAAAAAAAGCAAGGAAAAGTCTTTTGGCAGAAAAATGGAAGGTTAGAGAAACCTTGGTAAACACCACCCAAGTTATATTATTTACTCAAAATGCTATCAACTCAAAACTTAGCCAAAATTAGGAATAAAACAAGATTTCCCAAGGATGACCAAAAATATGGTGACAGCTGGATCTGATTGGGGATGAAGATTAATAAGGATGAAGCCAAGAACCCATAAACAAAACTTACATGATTGATGCTTTATCAAATCAGAAAAAAAGTAAAAATATTATTTGTATCAAAACCCTCAAAAACCAAAAGAAGACACAACCAAAACCAAAGCGAAAACCTAGACTAACTATTTACAAAGAGGAACCTCGAAGAGCAATCAGATCTAGTAGAGCTTGAGATCCTACCCATTATAAGGAATGGATAGAGGAATATTGTTGAAATAGTCCAAACATAAGGTATTAGGTCCACACTCCTAGGTGATTTTGAATGGACTAGTCTATAGAGCATCGAATTTTCTATGAGCACCTTTTGGCTCCATGTGTTTATCCCAAAAGAAATACTGAGTCTCCAACCATTAACTTCCTCGATATGGCCTTCTTATCGAAAATCTTCTTGATATTAGCCTGATGCATACTTATCTTATCCACCATTTCATCGTGCTATTCTTCAATCTTTTCCAAGTACAGGATTCTCTTTTCTAGAGCATCGTGGAATTCTTGATCCTCAATTGCAATCTATAACTTACATGCAGATAGTTCTACTGGAAGAGGCAATACATGTTAGTGTAATTAATATGTAATTACACTTGCATAACTTTACTTAGGTTTTTCTTAGGTAATAATTAGTTTACTTAATTAATAAGTAAGCTTTATTTAGTTGAGTTGTTTTTAGGTCAACATTAAGGTTGCATACATTGCTTTTATAAAGCAATTCTCTTATTGTAATTTCTTAATTCTAAATATATCAATTTGCATATCTTCATGCAAAGCTCTATTTTTTCATTATTTTTCTCTTCTATGGAAGGCCTGTTGGTTTGCATGTTTGATCTTGGTTTCTAACATCGTATCAGAGCCTTGACATGCAGCCCCTTCTCAAATTTTGGAGAAAATCATCGCAGATTTCGTTCAGGGTTCCTCGAGGATTTCGTGTCTTGATCTCATCTATGTGGCATTTTGGATCAGATTGGGCTTCATCATTGGATTCAGAGCACTGGAAAAAGTCGGGATTGACTTTTATTTTACTAATTTTGGTCATCATTGAAGAAATCTGTGAGGGTTTCAAGTTCGGTGATTTTTTGCAAGCTCTGGAGGTAACATATTTTTTTGGGCACTTTGGGCACAAACGGAGGTCACCATCGCATTCACAGCGGCCAAAAATCCTAGGAATGCCTGTCAAATCGTCGATTTCTATGAAGTTGGTTTCTGAGGCAAAAACATTTTGCCAGGGAGGTCATACGGCCTCCTCAGCATGTGTTTCAAGGCGTTTTTTTATTAAAAAATTAAAAATAAATAAAGAAAACTGCCTTAAAAAATGCGCCACCCACACAGAAGGAGGCACCACCAGGTGGCCACCGATCCGCCGCTGCCGCCGGTGGCTCCCGCTACCGGCCGTCGGCCCAAGCTCAGCCCCCACAAGCTCCAACTCCATCGATCGTAGTCACATGGGGGACCAGGTGCTATGCGCCTAGCCCCCAGTCACCCTCCTAGCACCTCTATGTGGTCATATGCATGACCAGGGGCTCCGCCCAAGCCCCCAGTCTGCCAACCACTGGTCACGCACAGGACCAGGGGCCGAAATTTTTTAAGCACCCTGGACTGCCTATAGGCCATATTGGCCATTCTGGAGCACTTTCACCAAATTGGGCATAACTTTTGCGTACGGAGTCGATTTTTTGCAAACAAGATATCATTGGAAAGATTGTTTTGAGCCCGTTCTGTTGGTGTAGGTTATTTTTTCTAATTATGCTCCAATTTTATTTTGCAGGTCCTTGAACTCGGATGTTGTTGTTTTCACTCCGGAGGGCATATATTTTGACTCAGTGATCCTTTTTTCGCCATTCTTGCGGAATTGGAAAGCTGGTTCAGTCCTCTACAAAAAATCTGAGGTCTATTTTTATTTTCTATTTATGCATGTTTAGGAATTCTCTTTTTTTGCAATCATTGGGTATTGTAATACATGAGCTGATATAAAGTTCCATTAGGGGGGTTTCTTGCATAATAATTTGATTAGAGTGTGCATGCACTTTGATCTTCATCATGTTTTGATGACAACTCGCATGGGTTTTATCTGGTTTCTTAGTTTCTTTTGGCCACATTTTTGTCTTAGCTTGACACGTATCATATTCATATCGCTTCACACTTTAGATTGAGAGCCTATGGTTAATGATCTGCATCGGATCCATCTCAGTTTGAGGACCACTAAATTTGTGGTTAATGTTCTAGAGTCTTTATGGTACTCATTCCCATGGAAAAAATTTAGTCTCATTTTGGCATCGGTATCGAGATTCATGGCTTCTAGATTTTGTCATCATCATATCATCTACTGTTGCTTTATGGATTCTAGGGTTGTTCCCGTTTCGTGTTTTCGAGTGTTCCGTGGCATCAGGTCTGTTGTTGCATTATTATGATTCTGATATGGTTTCTTGTAGATAAAAGTATCTTTCTTTGCTTGTCGGATTGCAGTTCCAGCGTTACTCCATAGTGTTCTTCCAGTGCTTCTTTGTAGTAGTCATCTCATTGTAGGGAGGCTTTGTCCCACTGGGTTTTCCTTTTCTACCTCATTATTGCATTTTTACATGGGTACCTGATCAGGTCTTGTTGTCGAGACCCATTCATACTTTCTTGCATTCATCTTAGTTTTAGGTGCATGCTTATTTAGTCTCCCTAAGTTGCACTTATGGGGGGGGTGTTAGTGTAATTAATATGTAATTACACTTGCATAACTTTACTTAGGTTTTGCTTAGGTAATAATTATTTTACTTAATTAATAAATAAGCTTTATTTAGTTGAGCTTTTTTTAGGTCAACATTAGGGTTGCATACATTGCTTTTATAAAGCAATTCTCTTATTGTAATTTCTTAATTCTGAATATATCAATTTGCACATCTTCATGCAAAGCTCTATTTTTTCATTGTTTTTTCTTTTGTGGAAGGCCTATTGGTTTGCATGTCTAATCTTGGTTTCTAACATGGTATCAGAGTTTTGACATGCAACCCCTTCTCAAATTCTGGAGAAAATCATTGTAGAGTTCATTCAGGGTTCCTCGAGAATTTCATGCCTTGATCTTATCTATGTGGTGTTTTGGATCAGATTGGGCTTCATCATTGGATTCAGAGCACTGGAGAAAGTCAGGATTGACTTTTATTTTACTGATTTTGGTCATCGTCGAAGAAATATGTGAGGGTTTCAAGTTCAGTGATTTTTTGCAAGCTCTGGAGGTAGCTGATTTTTCTGGGCACTTTGGGCACAAACAGAGGTCACCATCGTGTTCACAGCAGCCAAAAACCCTAGGAACGCCTATCAAATCATCAATTTTTGTGAAGTTGGTTTTTGAGGCAAAAAAAAATTGTCAGGGTACGGCCTCCCCAGCATGCGTTTCGAGGCGTCTTTTTTATAAGGAAAAAAAAAAATGCCTTAAAAAATGCGTCGCCCGCACAAAAGGAGGCGCCACCTGGTGGCCACCGGTCCATCGCCACCGCTGGTGGCTCCCCCTACCGGCCGTCAACCCGAGCTCAGCCCTCGCAGGCTCCAACTCCATCAGCCGCAGTCACATGGGGGACCAGGCGCTATGCGCCCAGCCCCCGGTCGCCCTCCTAGCACCTCTGTGTGGTCATATGGATGACTAGGGGTTCCGCCCAAGCTCCCAGTCCACCAGCCCCTAGATGCGCACAGGACTAGGGGCCGAATTTTTTAAGCACCCTGGGCTGCCTACAGGCCATATTGGCCATTCTTGAGCACTTTCACCAAATCAGGCATAGCTTTTGCGTACAGAGTCATTTTTTCACAAATGAAATATCGTTGGAAAGCTGGTTTTGAGCCTGTTTTATTGGTGTGGGTTATTTTTTTTGAATATGCTCTAGTTTTATTTTGTAGGTCCTTGAACTTAGATGTTGTTTTCACCCCGGAGGGCATATATTTTGACTCAGTGATCCTTTTTTCGCCATTCTTGCGGAATTGGAAAGCTAGTTTAGTCTTCTACACAGATCTGGGGTCTATTTTTATTTTCTATTTATTCATATTTAGGAATT
This sequence comes from Sequoiadendron giganteum, assembly GCA_007115665.2. Lineage (NCBI taxonomy): Eukaryota > Viridiplantae > Streptophyta > Pinopsida > Cupressales > Cupressaceae > Sequoiadendron > Sequoiadendron giganteum. Next base: position 385,121,878 of record CM021103.1, on the reverse strand, counting down.
CTCTCATTTTGCAATCATTGGGTATTGTAATAAATGAACTGATATAAAGTTCCATCAGGGGGGTTTCTTGCATAATAATTTGATTAGAGTGTGCATGCACTTTGATCTTCATCGTGTTTTGACGACAACTCGCATGGGTTTTATCTAGTTTCTTAGTTTCTTTTGGCCACTTTTTTGTCTTAGCTTGACACATATCAGATTTATATTGGTTCACACTTTAGATTGAGAGCCTATGGTTAATGATCTGCATCAGATCCATCTCAGTTTGAGGGCCACTAAATTTGTGGTTAATGTTCTAGAGTCTTTATGGTACTCGTTCCCATGGAAAATTTATAGTCTCAATTTGGCATCAGCATCGAGATTCATGGCTTCCAAATTTTGTCATCATCATATCATCTACTATTGTTTTATGGATTTCAGGGTTGTTCCCATTTGGTGTTTTCGAGTGTTCCGTGACATCGAGTCTATTGTTGCATTATTATGATTTTGATATGATTTCTTGTAGATAAAAGTATCTTTCCTTGCTTTCTGGATTGCGGTTCCAGTGTTACTCCACAATGTTCTTCCAATGCTTCTTTGTAGCAGTCATCTCATTGTAGGGGGGCTTTGTCCCACTGGGTTTTCCTTCTCTACCTCATTATTGCATTTGTACATGGGTATCTGACCAGGCTTTGTTGTCGGGACCCATTCATGCTTTCTTGCATTCATCTTATTTTTAGGTGCATGCTTATTTAGTCTCCCTAAGTTGCACTTATGGGGGGTGTTAGTGTAATTAATATGTAATTACACTTGCATAACTTTACTTAGGTTTTGCTTAGGTAATAATTATTTTACTTAATTAATAAGTAAGATTTATTTAGTTGAGTTGTTTTTAGGTCAACATTAGGGTTGCATACATTTCTTTTATAAAGCAATTCTCTTATTGAAATTTCTTATTTCTGAATATATCAATTTGCACATCTTCAAGCAAAGCTCTACTTTTTCATTATTTTTCTCTTCTATGGAAGGCCTTTTGGTTTGCATGTCTGATCTTGGTTTCTAACAATACACTTCCTACTCCATATATCAACTCAAAAGGATTTATCCCAATTACTTTCTTCAGATTCATTCTATCTTCCCATAGAGCCTCATAGAGCTTCTTATGCCAATCTTTTTGGTTCTCGTTTACCAACTTCTTAATGATACTAACCAAATTTTTATTACTGGACTCGACTTAACCATTTCCTTGTGGATAGTAATCAACCGAGTGTGATAAGGAGATTTTGTAGTCATAATAGAAAAGTGAAATTTCATTGGAGAAGAAGCGTTTTGCATTATGAGTGACTAGTTTATAAGGTACCCTGAACCTAACTAAAATATTCTATTTAATGAAATCACAGACCACCTCTGAAGTGGTTCTCTTCACAGGAATTGCCTCAACCCATTTAGTAAAATAATTTGTTGTGATAATATGAGTGCGACCTCCACTCGATTGAGGGCTAATAGGCCCTATGAAATCAAGGCCCCATTGTTGGAAAGGTTCATCAATCACAACAGGCCTAAGCAAGATCCTTGCCAACTGGGGTCTACCTGCAAATAACTTTCATTTTTCACATCTTGCTACCAAATAATAAGCGTCTAAGAATTCTTGGCCAATAATAACCATGCCTTACAATTATGAAGGTAGTCATGGTTGAATAAAAATTTCCTCCACATGCTTCATTGTGAAACATTCCCATCAACCTCTCTTGCTGACCCTTGTCCATGTATTTCAATAATGCACCATATAATCCTCTTTTGTACAAAGTGTCTTCCCATATTGTGTACTTGGTTGCCTTCAAATTTAGATTCCTTCTCTGCTTCCCCAAAAGGTTCTTTGGGAACTCTTCATTAGTGAGGAAATAGGAAATGTTTGAAAACCATTCATCTTGGAGGCTAACAATCAATACCAAGGGAAGGTCTTCTTCATCTTCTGGCTCATTCTGATCTTCCACCATCAGTTTACAAAGTCCTCTACCTAGGACTAATTTTGTAGGCTTGAGATCCAGGTCATATTCTTGCACCTTTAAAATCCATCCTCCTCTTCTGTTGCAAGCAATATTCTACTGAGTGAGGATTCTTTTAACAACAAGATTTTCAACCTACACAACTGAATATGAGTTTGACTACTTTAACCACTGCAAAAGCATGATTTCCTATTTGGGATTAATTTAGCTTGTGCTTCTCCAGTGGTATGCTCATGAAGGATATGGGTGCTTGTACATTCTACCCATCGACCTGAAGTAGGATAGCAGACATAGTGTGCTATGAAGCATAGCAATAAATGATGAAATCCTTCTTAAAATCATAGCAGACTAGAATAGGTGCCTTGGAAATGGCTTCCTTGATGTCATTGAAGGCTTGCTTTCTAGCTTCATTCCACCTAAAGACTTGTTTTTCTTTCATCATCTCCACTATATGTTTGGTAATCTCAGAGAAATTTGGAACAAACTTTCTTAGGAAGTTAACTTGGCCAAAGAAATACTTTACACCTATTTTTCTAGAAGAAAGACTTAGCTGAAGGATAGCTTTAACTCACTCTAGGTCTATCCTTATCCCGTCTTTGGACACTATGTGACATAATAGTTTACCCTCGATAACTCAAAATATCAAATTCTTAGGGTTAAGGGAGATACCATTCTTTTTACACCTTTGTAGTACTTTCTCCAAATCCCTCTGATGATCCACCCTCCTAGAGAAAATAGTTAAGTCATCTAGATAGATGATGATGATCTTATTTTTGAGGTCCCCAAAGGTTAATTCAATAGCTCTCTAAAAAAATTCTCTGGCATTGATAATTCCAAAGGGTATCCTATTGTAGGTGAAGGTTCCCCAAGGTGTGGTGAGCATTGTTTAATGTTGGTCTTCTCTAGCCACACTAATTTGATTATAGCTAGAAAAACCATCCAACATGGACATTATCTCCAAGCTAGCAATTGTCTAGAGAATATGGTCCATATTCAGAAGTGGATAATTGTCCTTCAGAATTTCCTGGGTAAGGTTCCTAAAATCCACACATATTCTTATTTCACCATTCTTCTTACGACTGGAACAATGTTTTCTACCCAGGTAGAATGATGAATCAGGTAGATTATTCTGGCTTTGAGCATCTTGTCGATCTCCCATAAAATTGCATCAATTACCTTAGAGTTCTAATTCCTTTCTTTTTTCATGAAGGCAGCTATCCCTCCTTTCAATGAAATGTGATGCTCGAATTTTCCACCCATAAAGTTCTTAAGATCATCATAGCACCAAGCAAAAACTTCCTTGCACTTGATGGGTAAGGCTATCAATATTTCCCTTTCTTCTAGAGAACAATATTTTCTAATGTAAACTAGCTTAGGGAGTTAGGATCACCAATGTTTACTACTTCAAACTCTCTCGATCTATTAATAGATTCACTCATTTTTCATTTAATAAATAGATTGTGATGGTCAAATAGGTCCTCCAAAGAGACCAACCCTTTAGGAATTTTATTACCTTTCAACTAAATGAATCTATCCTTTAGGTCACTAATATCATCAGGGTAGAACTCTTTACACTCACTAGTACTCCCTTCGAAAAGGGTTTTGGAAAAGATCTCAACATTCTCCAAGAAGGCTTCGATCTTCTTATCATTCTCAAATACTTGCCAGTGGTTAACATTATCAGGGACGTTGGGTCGGTAAATCAGTTCAACCCTATAGGATTTATTCTTGAAATCTGGATGTGGGAGTAATAAGGAAGCAAAAATTGCTAATGAATCAACTCTAGAATTTAGTTCCCTGGGAACCGCCTCTATTGAAAAAGTGTTTAAAAACTCAATAGAATCCCATACCTTGTTTGTATAGTGTCTTAGTCTTTCATTTTTTATAGTAAAAACTTTCATACCTAATTCACAATCAACTTTGTGTCTCCTAAAACCCTGAGCATCTTAATTCCCATACTTCTCGCTTCAGCCAACCCCAATAAAAAGGCCTCGTATTCTACAATATTATTGGTGGAAAATTCACGTTTATAAGAAAAAGCGAATTGTTCACCTGAAGGGGAAATAAGCACCACACCTACTCCTGATCCAAATTTAGAGCAACTCCTATCAAATTCCATCATCCAAAGTTCTGAATTTGAATCCAGACCAACCGTACTAGCTTCTTTATCCTCATCTAAAAAAAGCATGTAGTTCCCAAATTCAACTTCTTCAAACAAAATTTGCGCCTTAGGATCTTCCAATTTCAGCACGGTTATCTTAGCCTTAGGCTTAGGCTCTAAGCATAGTTTCTTACTCCCAATAGGTATGGTAGAATAGGAACAAACTAGTTGGATTTCACCTTGTAGGTCTTTATAAAATCTTCTACTCAAGAGCATACCATAACTAGCAGGTATATCAACCACCTAAATTGTGAGCTTGAGTCATTTTTTCAGATGAGACGCAAGTGAAACTTGTGCATCTTTGATTTGTTCGATCAAGGGAACCTTCTTGGAATCCATAGAGTAGCAATTTCTAAATATCTTAGTTAAGTTCAACCCTAGAGCACAAGCAGTTTGTACAAGAATAACATTGTCAGAAGTGCCAACGTCAGTAATGCAGTTATTCAACCTGAACCCATTCACGATAATGATACATAGAAAGGATTGGGTTTATCCTCAAAGGTGTATAATGAATAATTTTCTTGTTGGATGCTACATTACCAACTAAGTCTTGAGAACTAATCATTTTCTTATCTAAGCCTACATGGGACTCAGACTATCTTGGCCTAACATATTCAATTAGTCTATCCAAATCCTTAGGATTCATCTGCAAATATTATGCTTGTGAAATTTGAACCTTAGATTTTTTTGTAGAATTCAACAATATCAAAACCTCTAGTAGAATTTTCAACAGATGACATATTGGAGGATTTAGAAGAATCCTTTGTAATTGCATGTGACACATTTTCACTTTTTGAAATAGCATTAGCTCTAGTAAGAAATTTTTTTGAAGAATTTGGAGTACCTTTTTTATTAGTATTTTGTTGACCTCTTATGATAGTAGCACAGGTGGGCTCGTCCAGAGTTATGTATACATCTCCTCCTCTATCATCATCAGGTTCAAATTTGAGGTGCTCATTTGTAGAGTCACCATACCGATTGGAAGGATTACCTTCTTCAGTAACATCTTCAATGACTTCCTTCATAGTAGCCATCTGCATAAATCTTTTCATCTCAGGACATTCTGATCCATCATGATTAGAAGAAAGGTGGAAGGCACACATATTTTTCTTGTTGTCTCCAGGAGGAGCATCTATTGCCAACCTCTATTTAGTTGGAGGCAGGGCAAGAGCCTTATTTCCAGGCTAAAACTTTTCCTCTCTTGAGATGTCTTGATAAGGTTGATTACCTTTGGGTGATTTCCTTTTAAGAGCAATAATATCATTCGCCAGTATTTGTATCATATGGTCTAATGAAGTAGCTAGATGTGACTTGTTTGTATGCATCTCTCTTTTCTATTTCCTAATTATGATGAAATCATCCTCCAATTCTATGACAAGTGTTTACGTGGCTTCTAAAGCATTCACTGGTTGTCTCTTTAAGAGTAATCTGATATCTGGGTGTTGTGCATTGATAAAGAAACACTTTTGCATCTCTTCGGACGGTCTTTTAGCGGCATCAATCTGAGATACTAGCCTATTAAATTTAGCAACAAATTATATCATAGGTTTGCTTGCCTCCTTTATTTGCATAACCTAAGCTACCAAAGAAAGATCATCATCAACACTTTTAAATCTAGCTTCAAATTTACTCCTCATATTAGCCCAATTACTGATTGAACCACACAATAGAACCATTGCATTGCAACAACTACCAAAGATTCTATGAAAAACCTAACTACCACATCTTCTTCTTGGACTCCAAGCACACCACAAGTTGCAAAGAAAGCATCAATATGCTCCTCAGGTGAAATCTTCCTATCACCCCTGAACTTAGGTAGACTTTTGTGAGAGCCTTTAGGTAGGTCATGTAGATTGTTCCCTAGACTCAAAGGGCCAATGGTAGCTCCCAATGGGATGGGTGGTTTATTAGCGACATTACAAGGTAAATTTACAATTACGAAAAGGAAAGTTTCAAGGCTTGAGAAGTAGAATAATTTGGGGGTTCCCTAGTTGGAGAGGTGAGTCTACTCTGAGTCCCAACTCTTCTTCGAGAAAGGATAATGTAAGAGAAATTACTCCTCTATAAAGACTCAAAAACCAAATTTGAAATACCCCTACTTCTTTCTCCCCTGGTAAATCTGTGGGAATCCAGAATGGGCTCAAAATTTTCAATATGTATAACCTAAATAAGGCAACTCAAATATTATCTTAACTCATTCACTCCCTAGCAGAGTCGCCAAAAATATGTTGGCTAATAGATTGGGGACCTTGAGATAATGTAGATTTATTTCTCAAAAAAGGTGCCTCTATCCCAACAACTCTAGATAATAACCCTCTTTAGGAAAGTGATAATCCTCTAAGTTGAAAAGTACAACTCCCTTATATGATATTCAATGAATTTAACTAAAATTAAATAAAAACATTGCATGCTTTTAACCTAAAAGTAGGAAATGGAGAACCCGATATAAGAAAGATTTCCAATATCATATGCAAAGAAAAGACAATAAAGATACTGGCACAAAGACCAGCTCACATAAGATGAAATGATAACTGAAATATAAGCCCAATATTATCTAAAAAGTGAAATCAATTACAGAGATAGATGTGTACACTCACACATAGAAATAAGCATAAACATCGAGATATACTCAAACACATAGATTTCAGAATATCAAATTATCTCGTAAACTAGATGCACACAAAAAATTAGCGATTCCAATTCATAGTAAAGAAAAATTGTATTCAAAGCATATAATATCAAGTCTTTACGAAATTATGTCTAGAGAGTAACTAATAAAAAATAAACATATATATAAGTGGATGAGTAATGAATTCTCTTTCTTTCCCATAACTAACTAAAACTATAGTTTTTTCAAGAAATAAAAGAGCAACTGAAAAGTTAAGACGGTAGCGCTTCACTTCTAGATTTCACAAATGCAGCAAGTCTTTTTCTCAAGGCTTGGAAAGCCTTTGCGATAGGTGGAAACTCCTTGTGTTGGGGAATAGTTATGTTCCCCATTCATAATAACCTCCATTCCAGGTGGCTATCTCGAACAATTTGATTCTCTAATCATAAGTCTTCATGAGTCTAGTCACCTAAGATGTGATAAGGTCTAGCTCATTGAACTTCCTCAGGTGTTTAGCATTGAAAGACTGGGAACTAAAAATCCCATCCACTATTTTTGGAAGTCATTCTCCAATATTTTAGCATTCTCATCCTTTCCATCTCCTCCCCTATTAAGTTGCATTCTAAGGGTGACAAGATTCTTATGAACCTCTTCTAAGATCACATTGCATTTAATTAGGATCTCCTAGAGTTTCTATAAGCCTTTCCTCATGAATTGTAACTTTCATTCTACACTCTTATTCCAGATCATGCAGTAGGCATCAACAATATTGGGTATGATTTTCTGTGTGACTAACTTCTCCATCCTGAAACTTATCATTGCTTTAATTTCATTTGCATAGTGACTCCATATTCTTTCCTCTTTCTCAACAACGATGATTTCCTCTTCAATTTCAGACCTTGAAGCATTCGCCCTTTGGAGACATCTAAGAGATTCAAAAATAATTTGATTACCTTTCCTTACTAAACTGCCACTCCACTCCTCAATAGCTTTGTTGAAGGTTTTACAACTTTTCATTTTACTTACTGCTTCCTTCCCTATCATTTCCATGGGATTAGAGGATGATTCAACCTGAGAAATTGGTTGAGGAGGAAGATCAAAAATTGATTTTAGACATTTAGTTAAAACTTGGACTTGTTTCTTTAACTCATCCTTACTCTCCTTGTCTTTCTTAGATCACTCAACCATCCTCATTGCCGATACCTAGAAGCTCTACACATCTCCATCCCTTGTAGGAGGTACTAGGTTAATCTTATCAATGTCAAAGTCACTTGCAATCACTTGAGTAACCTCTTTTTGTGTAGTGGGATGTGCAACTTCTAGACACAGATTCCCTGAGTTGCCATTGTTTATTAACCTAGACTAGAGTAGTTTTCAACTTATTAGGCTTTGGGGTCCTTTGAAGAAATTGACCCACCATATCTTTCCTTGGAAGATCTAGTTGCACTGCCTTCCTTTTCTTTGACAAAGTATCTTCTAGCCAAAAAGGGTAACAAGAACATTGGTTGCCTTGGAACTGGAAGAGTCAAATAGTTTTCTCTTCATGGGAGGAGTGTTGGCTTGTATATATTATGATGAAGGTAGAGTATACCTCTACTTAGGAGGTTCATTTACCTCTCTAATAGGTGTTGACCGATTGGATGAGGAAGAAGTGTTGATTTCAATGTTGCCTAATTCACTTTCTTCTCCTTCTTCCCTTGTATCCTATCTAGATGGGGTAGATCAAGGAGATCTTCTCCAAAAGTCTACTAGAACACATTCCTATCATGAGTTTCCTCATCACCATCACCCTAGGCTTTTGAATGCATAGCACGTGAAACTTCTCCAGAAGTCCCTGCAATCACAAAAGGCTGATCACTGCCTCCTGTAGGTTGAGTTTTTTGCAACCTAGTTTGGGGGTGGGATTGTTCTATTTTGTTTTTAGTGACCCACTCCTAAGTCATTTCCAAAACATCTATGGTCATTTCTTTAATTGTCTCTATTTCCTTATTACTCCAATCCATAACAAGGATGGGCTAGTTTGCTATCAATTCTATAAAGATTGGATCCACTAGATTAGATTCACCATCCTCAATCCCCTATACATCCAATCCCAAGCCATAAGTGACTATTTGTCTCAAAGACAATCTCATCTAGTTCCTTCTCCTTACCTCAAATTCATAAAAGCAGTTAGCCCAATAATCCTCCAAAGTTGGCAAATGAAAGAAGCTGAGTCCTAGTTTCAAATTATCCTTCACATAATCTTTGAGATCAAAAGGAAAATGTCTAATCATAATGCATTAGACATGGATTCACATGTGAAAGGACCAAAACCAACTAGGAACTGCATTATCACTCTTCTTCGTTCTTGGCACCTCTGACTAACATTGGCTTGTTTCTTGTAGACCTCAATCATTATGAATTTATCTTTTGGATGCCTTGGGAGATTTATAGGGAAATTAGTAAAACTGCCCACTCTTATATAAGAGAACCTCTAAAACTGGATAAAATGACTGCCATAGAAATTGACAAACTGCATGGCTTCTGGTGAAATTCGCATCTCAAAATTTCCTTGTAACTCTCGTGTCATCCTCATGGTAAAGGTATCAGATATCCTTCTATGATGAAGGAAACTATTGTTCATTTGTAAGTTATTAAGGTACTCAAAAATTGGTACCTGGTCATGGGGAAGGTCACTTGCTCTCAAGCTTGGACACGACCTGGTATTCACAATGGCATATATAATAAGTATGAAGACATGTGAAATGCTTTATTAAGGGTGTAGAGAAAAAGTAAACTATGCAATCTGTCACTAATGAGTTGCGCCCAGTCTAAAAACTAGTTTCCATCGAGCACAATCTAGACAAAAAAGTACATCCACTCTTGAAACCCATAAGCATCCTCATTTCCCTCGACTCTATGGAACATCATAACTATATCAGATATCTCATCTACAAAATGATTCCTATGTATATTTCTAGGAAATTGATATTTTCCCTTCCTGGGCTTCGTCAGCTAATTCTTCACCATTATATTTTGATAATACACATTTTTGAGTGAACTAAATCTAAGCATTAGTGAAATATAGGGCTGAGTAAGCCACTCTTTCCAAAATATTCAGACATTAAGTAAAGGTGGTTCTTTGAATTTTAACCACCAACCTATTATCTTCCATTCTGATTTCTAGAGTGTGAGAATCATAATGCTTGATGCATTCAAGAATTAACTCTGGGCATTGGACCACTACGGGGAATGCAACTGCTTCCACCAATCCGCTATCGATTACCTTTCATGTGATGGGTGGTGGATTGGGTGAATTTTTCTATAAATTCATTCATATTCACCTACTCAAGCTTAGTGTCCCCTATCTCAGGCACATTGCAAGTTAACCCTAAGATATACTCATAACCTTGGCACTTAATTCTTGCCATGACTGGAATATTAGGGTTTGAATGGGTTTTCACCAGGTAGATTATAATGCAAAGAGAATTAAGCTTGGAGACTACAATTTGAAAGAAACAGATAAAGATGTAAATACCTCAGAACACATGGATTCAGAGGATGAAAATTTGCATCAGTGTGCTCTTCCTCATCATGTCTCCCAATGTTAATGTCGCATCTAAAGAATGTTTGTTCCTTGCATGAATTTCCTTTTAATTCCCCATGGGAAATGTGCAAGTAGATAGGAATTAAATGGCATCCCCTTGTCATGTAGGCACGTGTCGTATTTCATATCACCACTTCATTGCAACTGCTTTTCAATAATTTGAAAAGGAGCAACTAAGGGGCGAAGAAATGGGTAGTTCATATAACTTTGTAAATTACTGTTGAGGTTCATCTTTCATTATAAAACACCACCCGCCTTTTAATAAGAATTGACGAGTTGATCATTCTTTCTCTAGGCGGTATATGGGGGAGTTCGATGAAATTAGCAAAACAATGCTAGCATTAACTTAACTAAGAAAATAGACCGGGGCGAGAAGTACAAAGGTTCACATAACTTGATAAAGCACTGTTGCGTGTTAAAAACAAAGCAAGGGAAAGTCTTCTAGCAAAAAAATGGAAAGTTAGAGAAACCTTGGTAAACACCATCCGAGTTATATTGTTACTCAAAATACCGCCAACTCAAAACTTAGCCAAAATTAGGAATAAAATAAATTTTCCAAGGATGACCAAAAATGCAGTAACACCTCTCAACTTGAGCACTCTAATTTATCTTATGCAAATGCTTCAAAAATAATTTATTACAATCATAATGACACAACATAAGTTGTTGAACATTCTTGGTCATGAATGTTCTTGGTCAACATGTCCAACTCCCTTTTACAACTCTCTTATGTGCCATATATGCTCTTGCATTTTTTTATGTGGGGGGATAAACTTGTGAAGGTCGTAAATTTTTATCCAAGAACTTGATTGAACCTCTTTTTTTCTAATTGAAGATTCAAATAGGTCCAATTCGTCGTAACTCACTTTAGCTCACTAAACCCCACTTTGATAATTTTCAAAGCCAAACATCTATAGCCTACAAATTATATTTTAGTGTTCCTAACATTAAGATGTAAGGTTGAGACACCTTTCCTAACAATTTCCTATAGATAAGTGTGTTGGTTGGAAACTTGTTGAGGAAATGAGTTTTAGGCTTCCTTTCAAAGTGGACTATGGTGTTTTGATCCAAGTTATTGTTTTTCATGGTCTTGTATTGTATAACATTTGTTAGCTAATATTAATCTATAGAATCCATGTAATTTGATATTGAATCAACATTAATATTTATGAAGACAATTTGATCAATTGTGACTAAAGCACAATATTATCAAACAATCAATGACAATCACATTATAATAAAAAATTCATTTAAAGAAACAAAAACTATCTCATAAGAATAATATTCGATCAACTAATATCAACCCATTCTCAAATTACAAGGGATAGAAAACAATAATAAGATGTCAAAAAGGGTTAATGATGCAAGTTATTACATGCTCCCTCTCTTAAAAATAATGGCATCCTAGGAATCATACACAAAACAAATTGTCTAGTACATCAACACCAATATTACTTATCAATCAAAATTCTAAATACAAAGCTACACTCCTATAGCCCTTCTAATAGACTATGGAATGTCCCTTTGAAAATGATCACATCCTCAAGTCCAACATCTTGCAATTAGAGCCTTACATTGAATCTTCCTTTTAGGTTCCATTGACTCATTTTGATTATTTTGTGAAGAATTAGTTAGTATACCCTCAAAATTTCTCTTGAGCATGTTTCCATTCTCATACATTGGTCATATTCCATGAAAATTTTCCTTATATATATTGTTATCCTTCATCCTTTGCTTATTTTCATACTTTCTTCTCCTTTTGTCCTCATCCATAAACATTAATTCTACTACTTGATCTAGATTCTTAGGCTTCACAACATTCATTGCAAACATTATTCCTCTTTTCAAGCCCAAGATAAAGTTATTAATACAATCTTCCTTACTTTTCATATAGTGAACATGTCTAAGTAAACCCATGTATTTATACTATTCTACTGTAGAGTATATCTACTACAAAGAGTGGAATTTTTTCAACTTCATATGTGTGTGTATATCTCTATATATGCATAATTGTGTATGTATATGGGTATGTGCGTATGTTAACAAACAATCTTGTATGATTCTTTTCAAAAAATTCCCAAGAAATATGTACAATCTCATAATTCATTGTTTTCAGATGGTCACACTGCAATGACACTTCACCCTCCAAGTGATAGATAACACCTCTAGCTTTTGTGGTGGAATTCATATGCACCACCAAAGTATTTACCCATGCCTATAATCTAGGAATTAGTAACATCATCTCTTGCAATCAATGACAATGTATCATGATTATCTTATTTAGATTCTTGTTCATTTCTAGATGCATAGACATACTTAAGAGATACATATCAATCAATGCATACAAAGTTCACAACACATTATTACACCATATAAGGCATCTCAATACACCATAATCAATTGCATAAATCATTACAACACCATGTGTCATGCATTTAATATAAATAACATTAAGTTAGAATACATAAAAGAACATCTAAGATAAAAGAAAACAAATATATCTAACACTATACCACACATTATTATTCAACAAAGCACACTCATTCTTTCAATATCACGCATCTTAACTAATACATGCAAGCTCAAGGTAGAATAACAAACATTACCCTACCTATTCTTAATCACCTTAGCCAACTCTCTCTAACCACTCTTATCACAATATCAAGAATTCACTCACACAAACAAACAAGAAATACAAGAATACATTACAACCAAGAATAATCATGAACACAAGAAATTTATTTAAAAAAAACACAAGGCACAAATACAAACATATTAAATAACATGAATACAACACACAAATAAAAACATAGAAAATAACATGAATACAAGACAAGACCACAAGGCACCACATCCTTGGAATAACTTGGATCAAAACACCATAGTCCACATCCAAAGACATACACCCTAGAATTTGTTTCCCAATAAGTTACCAATTGAAAATATTACCAATGGGAAATACAATTGGATATTCCTCAAGGGATTAGGATGCTTCATAATTGTAAATGTAATCAAATCTTATCAAATTTGGATCCTAAGAAACCTATGGAAATTCTAAGTCTGATTTTCTATGTAAGAATTCTAAGTCAGATTTTCTTCTAAATCTTTCGAATGTGCTGATTGCATATTATTTATTGATTTCGATGTTTGCAAGTTAGAGAATGAAGTCCCATTTATATGAGGGAGACACGCCTCAAGGAGAGACGTGTCTCATGAGAGGATGTGTCTCCACAAGATGGATACACGTCCGCTCATGGGACGTGTCCCTTGGGCGTGCAGGTTCCCTTAACAACCGACAAACATTCGGTGTTATCCATGCGTGTATTTAACACACATAAATCATCTTATATGAAATCCGATTTTATTCATATGTAAATTTCGATCATCATTATCTGAAATTTGAATAACTTATTTGATGGTTTTATATTTTAAGAACAATTTGGTTAAATATAAATTATGATGATGCATGAATGCAATCATCATTTATATCTGACCGAAGCTATCTTAAATCAACACTCCCTCTTAGCTAGGGAAGATATTCCAAATCAAATAAGTGGAGATATCACCTTCACACGTGATATCGAAGATATGATATGTTTTCTCAATATTGTCAAGTCACATGACATTCTTCATAATCACATCTTTATGATGGTATGTGCACTGACATCAAGTCACATGATGTCTACCATAATAATTCATGGCATATCCACAGATATATAATTATCCACCATGATTATCTCTTAAGGATCACAATGATCTTCAAATGACATCAAGTCCCATGATGTCCATCAAAGTGTCCAAGAGATACTATCATGACATGTCCATAGATATCACGTCACATGATATCTATCATGATAGTTAAACTCATCATTGTAGAGTCGTCACTTTACAATGTCATAAACAAGTGTTCATTATTAGAAAGATCATCACCTTTCAATAATGTAGACAAGGGGAGCAGGCCCATAAGGTCATGGAGTTACACACATGAAAAAAGAGTTTACACATTAAAAATCTTTAAATATATTAGTACAACTTATAAATAATTTAAATTTCAAACATAATATCAAATTACATTTCAACCATACCAAGTTTCTTCCTGAAGTGTTCAACCTTGACTATGGAGAGAGGTTTGTTGAGAATGTCTGCAGTTTGATCATTTGTACTAATATACTCCAACTAGATTACATTCCTTTCTACCTTATCTCTTACATAATGGTAGGGGATCTCAATATGCTTAGATCTATCATGGAATACTGGATTCACAAAGAGCTTAATGCAACTCTAATTATCACAATGAATGATAGTAGGATTCAAGGTTTCACCAAAGAGTCCCACAAGCAATTTTCGGAGCCAAACTGCTTCTCTTGCCCCCATAGAGGTTGCAATGTATTCAACTTCTGTCGAGCTTTGTGCTACCGAAGACTATTTTCTGCAGATCCAAGAGATCATAGCCGATCCTAAACTGAAGCAACATCCTGATGCACTTTTCCGATTGCTTACACTTCCATCCCAATCTAAATCAGAGTATCCATGTAGATCTAGTTGGTCATTTCTGTAAAGAAGACCATATCCAATAGTTCCTTGAAGATATCTCAATATATGTTTCATAGCCATAAGGTGAATTTCCTTTGGCTCACACATGAACTGGCTAAGAGCATTCACTGCATAGAAAATATCAAGTCTGGTGTTAACCAGTTATATCAAGGATCCAATCATTTGTTTATATAGGGTTGGATCTGCACACTTGGATTTTGTTGTTGCTTCTTTCAGTTTCTGAAGGTTGGTTTCCATAGGTCTACAATCCAACATTCGAAATCTCTTCAGAATATCAATAGTATACTTTCCTTGATTTAATATGATGCTATTTGATTTCTGCCAGACTTCCAAACCTAGGAAGTAGTGTAAAATGCCCAAGTCTTTCATGTCAAATTCTGAAGTTAGATCCTTCTTTCCTTGAGCAATGAGGTGGTCTTCTCCTGTTAGCAGCAGGTCATCAACATATAAAATAATTATTAACATATCACCTTTAATTACTTTAAAGTAAAGATTTGGGTTTGCATCATTCTGGGAAAATCCTAGTCCCAAGAGGTAGCTATCAATTCTTTCATACCAAGCCCTAGGAGCCTGTTTAAGTCCATAGAGTTCTTTTTTTAGTCTGCATACATATGAGTCAGGTTTATGTATCACAAAACCTTTAGGCTATTCTAGATAGACTTCCTCTTCAATGGTCCCATTTAGAAAGGCAGTTTTCACATCCATCTGATGAATATTCCAGCCTTTAGCTACTACAATGGCTATCACTGCTCTCACAGATGTGTAGCAGGCAATAGGTGCAAATGTTTCTTCATAATCAATGCCTTCCTTTTGTGAAAAACCTCTGGCCACAAAACGTGCCTTATGTTTTTCTATACTACCATCAACATCATGCTTGATTTTGAAGAGCCATTTAGAAGAGACAACAATTTTCTCTTTTGGTCTAGGCACTATATCCCATACATCATTCTTTAGAATGGACTGATATTCTTCCATCATTGTGTCCTTCCATACTTGATGTTTGAAGGCTTCTGTAACACTGTCAGGTTCTGAATTTATGATGTTATTCATTAGAGCAACATAGCTTGAGAACCGTTTGGGTCTTTTACTTTCCCTAAACGTTCCTTTGGGTGTTGCATGATTCTTGGCTTCTTTGATCATCTTTCTAGCCCAGAGTGACCTCTTTCTACCATTGTCATTTGGATTCTCATTTGAAGCAGATTGAAGTTCATTTGGCATTTCCTCAGGATACTCCCTTTGAATCTTAGGAGCAGTTTCCACTTCTAATACTCTAGGGGAATAAGTTTCTATCTCATTAGAACTTCTTGCCCTTTTGAATGCAATGTCTTCTTCAAAGATGGCATCTCTGCTCAATTCAATTTGTTTATTCCAGGTATGAATATCCTGTAGGCCTTGGAGGTTCCACTATATCCCACAAATACCCCTTTCTTTCTGGAAGGTTCTAGTTTGAATCTCTTCTCCTTGGGCACATGAATATAGACAGGGCAACCAGAAATCCTAAAATGACTAACATCAGGTTTTATGCCGGTAAAAGCTTCTTCAGGAGTTTTGTTATCTAGATGAGAATGAGGACATCTATTTTGAATGTAGACAACAGTTCTAGAGGCTTCTGCCCAGAATGAGGTTTCAATGTTCTGGTCAAGCAACATTGCATTAGCAGCTTCTACAATGGTTCTATTTTTCCTTTCAGCAACCCCATTTTGTTGAGGGTTGTATGCTACTATAAACTCCCTCTTAATCTCGACATTCATAAAATTCCTTAAAAATTTCAAAGGTGTATTATTTCCCATTGTCTGTCCTTAAGATTTTTATTTTCTTCCCAGAGAAGTTTTCAGTAAGAGCTTTGAACTCCTTGAACCTTTTAAGGATTTCTATTGACTCTTTACACTTAAGGAAATAAATTCAGGTCTTCCTAGAGAAGTCATCTATAAATATGACATAGTATAGAAAGACTGTCTTGGAAGGTACAAAAATGGGTCCACATAAATCAGAGTGAACCAGTTCTAATACATTTTGGGTTTTACTCAAGCTATTGTGAAAGGATCCCTTTGTATTCTTTCCTAGGGCACAACCTTTACAAGTTTCTTCATGAGATGGTTTTAACTTAGGTAATATTGTTACAAGTTTTTCCACAGAAGGTAGGGCATGAAAATGAAGATGTCCTAATCTTCTATGTCAAATTTCATTTGAATCAGAAGTATCAAGGGTAAGGGCTTGTTTAACCTCAGTGCATAGTTTGTAAAGATACCCTTGTCTTATACCTATGGTTTGGGCTTTCTTGATAGTTGAGTTCTTAGGCCATGCTAGAAATTTCTCATCCATAAAGGTAACTCTATATCCATTGTCTTCAAGGGCAGAGATGGATATTAGATTCCTCTTTATTCTAGGTACAAATAAAACTCCAATGAGTTGAAGGGAGAGACCAGATTTCAATTTGATGGAGCAAGTTCCAACCCCTTTTACAGGGTGTGGAGAATCATCCCCAATGGTTACTTCTTCATCAATCTTTTCAGTCATAGTGTCTAAGTGTTCTCTGAACCCTGTGATATGTTTAGAGGAACCACTATCAATTACCCAGTTGTGGGTGTTGTTAGATACTTGACTAGATAAGGCTGAATAGAATACAAATTTCTCAGATTCATGGTCTGAATTTGACTTTCCTACTTTAACAAAGGATGCTTTTTGTTTTGATCTATCAGGGCACTTCATTGCATAGTGGCCATATTGATCACATCTGAAACATTGTACTTGAGAGATGTCTTTCTTCTTGAAAGATCATTTTCCATAGGAATTTCTTTTTCTTTTAAATGATCCTTTCCTGTAGGAGTTTTTCTTACTCCTTTTATTAGATGTTTAGTTGAGCACATGAATGTATTCATCTATGTTATTTTGTTTGTTTTCTTTTGTTGAGTCTTGTTTCCTCTTGTAGGCAGTCTGTTCTTAGCCTATCAAACTTGGGGAGTTTAGATCTCACACTTATTCCTTGAACAAATGACTCCCATGAGTTTGGTAGGCCTCCTAGTGCAATTAGAGTTAACTCTTTGCTATCAATTTGATATCCAATTGTGGATAATTGATCCCTTAGTTCAATGATCCTCATGAAGTATGCATTAATGGTTTCTCCTTTGTTTATTTGGACATTGTTGATTTGCCTTTTTAATGCAAGAGTCCTACCGGTGTTGTTTATCTCATAGGTGCTCTCAAGAGATTTGAACATTAGATATGCAATTTCATGTTTTGCAAGGATGGGCACTATATGATCCCTAACTGCATCTACTAAGATTTTCATGGCCTTTTCATTGTTTTCAATCCATTGTGTTTTCTCAAGATCATCCTCAGGTTCCCTTTTGTTTTCTCTCACAAATGAGTCTAACTTATTTTCTTGAAGAATCATCATGATTGTGAATTTCCATGATGTGAAGTTGTTTGCTCCTTCAAGGCGATCTTCAAATCTAATCACACTTGACATTATGAAGAATGTGATGTAAATTCGATTTCTCAAAAATGCAAATTTTTCCTAAGTAATCTGATATCTAGATTTGATTTTGATTCACTCAACTTGGCTCTGATACCATGTAAATGTAATCTAATCTTATCAAATTTGGATCCTAAGAAACCTATGGAAATTCTAAGTCTGATTTTCTGTGTAAGAATTCTAAGTCAGATTTTCTTCTTTATCTTTTGAATGTGCTGATTGCAGAACATTTATTGATTTTGATGTTTGCAAGTTAGAGAATGAAGTCCCATTTATATGAGGGAGACATGCCTCAAGGAGAGACACGTCTCATGAGAGGACGTGTCTCCACAAGATGGAGACACGTCCTTTCATGGGACGTGTCCCTTGGGCGCGCGGGTTCCCTTAACAACCGACAAACATTCGGTGTTATCCATGTGTGTATTTTACACACATCAATCATCTAATATGAAATCCGATTTTATTCATATGTAAACTTTGATCATCATTATCTGAAATTCGAATAACTTATTTGATGGTTTTATATTTTAAGAACAGTTTGGTTAAATATAAATGATGATGATGCATGAATGCAATCAGCATTTATATCTGACCGAAGCTATCTTAAATCAACAATAATAAACATCAAGATACCCCTCATTTATAACAAAAAATAATAATATAAGATATACTAGCTTCTATTTATCACATACATCGCATGCTACCCTCCAATAGAACACTAGAATATATTCCATATCAAATGAGTTGTAGGGCTTTAAAATTCAAAGACTCCTAGGAGAAAACAATAAATGTATGCAATAACGTAAAGGCATGCATATGCCATCTCTACTCTATCCACTAAATCCTCATATGATGAGGTTTACTTTGAGGCCTCATAGAAAGTATAAATGGGGAGCATGGCCTTAGATTCACAAGACCACACACAAGTACTTAGGTAGATTTTTAGCAAAGGATTGAATTCCAACTAGGCTTACACAATCACACATGGTACTCATAAATGATCTATAGCTCTCAATAAGAAGCCCTCTCACCAATTTAAGCTACTAGAAATTGGATAAAAGTAGGATCAACTTTCTATGCGTGCAAATGATCAATTCCACTAAGGTATGCACTTATGATAGAATAAACATGTAGAAAACAATCAAGACACCAAATCATGCCAAAATATCAACTCCAAAATTAGAAAACCTCAAAACTTAGCCTTGCTAGACAATGCGTCCCTACCTCTACCTAGTGCCCATGGTAGCACTCTTGGTGTTGCCTCAAGCCCAAGGTAGTACTCCTAGCCATGTCTAGCTCTCATGGTCATGTGTGGCACCTAAGGGCATTGCTACTCACATCTAGCACTCAGGGTTGCATAGTTGGCTTAGGGAGCACTATGGTATCAATTGTTTTTAGAAAACAACTACTTAGGACATGAGCACTAAAATAAAAATAGATAAAAATAAAAACTTCCCACTTATCATATGACGAAAGAAATGCTAAATAGACTTAGGTCTAACAATTTCAAAAAGAATTAATAAACAAACATGCAACACACACAAAATAATATAGGACCACATAACATGGTATATACCCTAAGTAAACCCTTTCAATAAAAAATCTAAGAACAAAAGGGAGTTAAAATGTATTATCACAATCACTAAATTACAATATACTATCAAATCATCCCCTCTTTCAATCATAATATTCAATTGTGTCTATAGAGATTTTGGGAATATAACCACTTGTTAATAAAAGTGCATACTATCTCTATCCCAAGCATCTCTTAAATAGGAAAAAACCAAAAACCAAAAACCATGAGTGATTTCAAAAACCCTATGCAAATACCATCAAAAAAAGTGGTGTCCAAAACTAGGGCACAAATTCTCACACCCAAGTCATAATGAGCCAACTATTCTGATACAAAATGTAACTTCTAGTGTCATAACTTTACCTACCAAATGGGGTGCTTAATGTCGAAATTATTCCAACTTTCCAAAGATGCTCTTAGATGTCATAACTTGGTAAAAGGTGTACATATTCTAAGTCCACATTATAGCTTCCTCTGAGATGCTCTTATGTGTCATAAAATCTTCTACACATTTTACAATATCATAGATGCTCTTAGACATTTTAAATGACAAATGTTTTTACATGTCATATTACATTTTACAAGTGGCAAAGAATACCACTCCAGCAGGATGCCAGTTTTCCATGTGGGAACATTATTCTACAAAATTATAAATAGATGTGAACATTATAAGTTGAAAGGTGTGTGGCACACGATCCTAATATTCGCACTTGTTATTTACTTTACAAGAGAAAAAATGAAATAATTGCTAAGGATTATGATTCCCATAGCCTCAATACACCTTTTGAACTTCTTTGTGCTCACATGTTTCATCAAAGCATCTACAACACTTAAAAAGTAGCCACAATCTCAAGCATAACCCTCTTATGCTCGACCATGTCACAAATAAAATGGAACTACACATAAATGTGGTTTTTCCATGGATGAAATGCAAAGTTCTTTATCAAACTAATGTCACTTTGACTATCAATCAACTTGCACTACTTATTGACTTGACCCAACCTCTAAACCTAGACTACCTCCTTACAAGCATGAAAAATTGTCATAAGTTCTACCTATGTAGTTGAAAGAGCAACCACTATCTATTGCTTACTCATCCAACTAATTGCACCACTAAATTGGATAAACATAGTCATCAATAGACCTCCTACTACCTACAACCCCTACCCAAGTTCTACCTATGTAGTTGAAAGAGCAACAACTGTCTAGTGCATACTCATCCAACTAATTGCACCACTAAATATGATAAACATAGCCATCAATAGACCTCCTATTGTCCATAGCTCCTACCCAATTAACATCTGCATGCCATTATATATTCATTTGCATGCTAAAGAACTTCCTTGCTATTAAAGATTTTTAATGTTGAAGTTTGTTTCTATTGAACTTCCTTGTTGAAGATAATGCCATCAAAGATCCCTACGACTAAAGATCACCAAAGACCATGATGTTGAAGGTAATGCTACCAAAGATTGTTGTCTAAAGCACCCTAAAGATATCTAAAGACGCTTTGTTGCAACCCACTATTCCTTGCTAGGATTTTCCATAAACTACTCAAGACTTCCACCACTGGCATATAGTAAAAAACTTCATTGTCTATTCACTAGTATACAACAAAACTTCACTATTGCCAAATATTTGTAATGTTGAAATTTGTTTTTCTTAACTTCCTATTGAACTTTGTGTTGTTGAAGATAGTCCTTTTGAAGACAATGTTGCTAAAGATTGTTTTGCTAAATACATTGTTATAAAAGACAATGCTACCAAAGACCCTTATTACTGAAGATAATTGTTGAAGTTTGTATTGTTGAAGATCCTTTATCACAAATAGAGTACTCTAAAGTACCCTGAAGATATCTAAAGACTCTCTTCACTACAACCTAGTTTTCCTTGTGAAGATTTGCCATATACCTACTCAAGATTCCCATTGCTTGGGAAATGTCTGGTCTAGTGCAAGCCATATGTAATGTCCCCTTTCTAGCCAGTGGTTTGGGAGTTAGGGTTAGTCTGTGACTATGGTTCATGTAGGCTAGCGAGATGTTTAGGGGACCTTTTAGGGGAGATTCAGGCTCTTCAGTAGGCTTGATGTTTTATTTCGGCATATTCAACTCATGATCTAATATTTGGTTGGTTGGTCGTTCGAAGGCAATTTAGGAGTTTGCCATTCATACTTGCTATTTATAGTAAGTAATATTAGGCTCAGTGGCGGCACACCTGCAGTTGGTAATGGTGGCAGGATACTCTCAGGGGATTATTGCTAGACTATTGCCATGAGTTATTAAATTAATAAAGTCGCGTTACTTTAATGATATTCTTTTATTAAAGTGACTTTATGATTAAATATTATAAAGTTACTTCTAATAAAGTACTTTATAACATGGCCATTATTAAAGTAATAAAGTAACTTTATTGAAATAATACATTTTAAGTTACTTTATTATTATTTAAGTGAAAGGGGCATTTTTCAAGATGAAATTAAATTAAATCATTTAATAGCCAAGTGAGGCATTGGATTTTGAGAAGGCCATAATTGATATTTCATTTAAAAGTGAAAGTTGCCAAGATTAGGCGTAGGGTTTGGAGAAGGATAAAGAGAAAAGATCTTTTCATTTATCCAAGTTATCATTTACAAACAAAAATTTGAGCAACACATTTACAGGTATGAAGTTTCAACCTATTCAAAGGATGGAAACCCTCGAATAGGACAAAGTCTACAAGTGTGAAAGATCACCCAAGGTCTCTTATTTAGATGGTTTCACATAGAAATCATCATCTAAGCATTTATAGATTTAATTTAGTAGATTCAATCAACATTTTCGATATTTCATCAACAAATTAGAAATAAGACAGAGGTCAAGTCAACAGTTGCACGTATCCTACCTGGGATGTGGGAGTTGATCATTTTGCACTCTTGCAAGTTGTACAAGGGCAGATTGGTCATGATTGTAGGTCGTATAGTCTAAGACACCCAATCAGGTTTCTAATGCAACAGGAATAACATCCTTTTGAGGCACATGGGAGTCCATAGGAGGTCGTACAACTCATAGAGAGGGATGTGGGAATTCTTGAAGCTATATGCCCTTGTTTGGAGATTGGAAATAGTCAAAATCAAGGCATCTAGGTTCGATCAATGGATCAACAACCATTTTCAATTGTGAAGTTGACTAAACCACAGTTTGGTGCCTAGGGTTTGAGCAAATAATTGTTATTTTAATAAATCAAACCTGTAGCAATTACAATCAGCAAATGGGTATGTTTTGATATTGTGTTTCAAATCAATAAAGATTACTGGGTTCTCTTTCATTTATGCAATTTCCATTATGTTATTGTATTTTTGCAATTTATTTTAATTTTCCGCACCATTTTCAACAAAAATATAAAAAAATCAGAATACAAACAAAAACACAAAAATCAAATTTGAAACCCCAGGGGGACATCTCACCATACCATACATGAGGCTAACAACTACACACATAACAAACATGTTTTATTTCCTCTATTTCAATTGGTGGACACCAATTAATTGAAGATTGCATTCCCATTGGAATATGAATGCTCATTAGTTTGTAATCTTGTATGCTACACCACTACAATATAGACTCAGCATACTTCCTCTAACTTAGCCAAAGTTTTATGTTATCCCTATTTCTCATAATATCCATTCTTAAGATAAACTTAGTGGCCCCTAAATCTTTCATTTCAATTTTTAAAGAAAGTTGAGATTTCAAAAACCCTTATAATTTTTTTATTGTTACCAACCAACATGTCATCCACATACAAAATGATAATAATTAACTGATCACCAATCTACTTTAAAAAATATATAACGATTTAATTTCTCTTTAACAAATCCCAACCCCGAAGCATATGAATCAAATTTATGATACCAAATTCTAGAAGAATGTTTGAGACCATAAAGAGATTTCTTTAACTTGCAAACTATTCTCCTTGTACTTGTTGCCATGTAGTCCACCAGTTGTGTCATGTAGGCCTCTTCCTCTATATCCTCATTCAACAAAGTTGCCTTAACATCTATTTGCTCAACCTCAAGGTCAAAAGAAGCAGCAATGAATAAAATAAATCTAATGGATTTAAGCATTACAATAAAAGAAAAAATCTCACCAAAATATATTCCAAGTCTAATTGACAATAACATTTAACAACCAATCTTACTTTGGACTTGTAAAGTTGGCCTTCAAAACTACAATTCTTCTTGAAAACTCATTTGCATCCAATAGGTTTCCTCCACCTCAGGCAATGACAAGTCCCGTGTATTCTTCTCTAGTGCTACCATCTCCTCATTCATGTCCATCTTCAAAGACTTACTATCTTTCATCTTCATTTCCTCCTTCACAATTCTAGCCTCATAATCATTAGTAGAGAAAGTAAAAATGCAACAGAAACCAAATTTATGTTAGAATTATTGTCATTGATGTCAAAGGTGTATGGAGATTGATGGCAAATTTATTATCATTGATGTCAAGAAATATCACAATGAAAATCATTGATCCAAGTGGAAGAAATTGCAATGGCCAAAGGCCACAAATCGCATCATTCCAAGGGCAGTTTTTATCCTCACAAGGCAGCAGTAAAATAAAACTTAAATCCATCCTTAAATGCTGGCCAACCTCCCTCATGTCTAGCGCCCTCCTAATGAGTTAGAAAAAATTTAGATAAATTATTATTAATTGGGCCAATCCCCCTCAGTGGCACCCATTTTTATGAAATTAAAATTAAATAAATTATCATTTTCTAAATGGGCTTTGGAGCACCCAAGTTTACTATGAAAGGTGGATGGAAAAGATATAAAATAATGAAGAATTGCCTCCTTTGTGAAGAAATGCATCCCTTCATGAAGTCACCTCTTTTGGTGAAGTTATAAATAGAGTTTGTGGATTGAGGAGGTGTGTGTGGAAGACAAATTGATAAATCATTTATACACCAGCAGATTTGGTTGACGAAAAAATAATTGAAGATTATTCAAAAGCATATTTTTGAAGGAGGATTATCAAGAACAATATTTTGTCTATCAAGAGGTTGGTGCCTCATTGAGAGATTGGTGCCTCATATTGAAAGAGATTAGATTGGTGTCTCATATTGAGTTGGTGCTCAGGTGTTGGGGATTGATGCCTACAAAGTTTGTAAGAGATTTTTATATAAGCAATATTACATCCCCTCTCACACAATGTGAAAATAAAACTTGTATTTTTGAAAAAAATAAACATATCTTTCTGCTGATTTTCATTTTTCATTTTCTTTATATATGCCTACCACAGTTATACTAGTACCTGTTATGCAAAACATAGTTCAGATACAATAAGGTAGATTCAGCTTTTTAATGTCATGACAAAAAACAAAAGATATTTGAGGAGTTAATGTTTACTTGGAGCAGCTCACTGAGTTTAAAGGAAGCCGATGGCATTTTTCCTGATTCTTAAAGCATGTTTGCTTTTACATACTTCAAATGTGCCAAATAGTAGCTCATGAATTAAAATAGTGGTAAGAAATCTAACAAACTGACAGGCATGTAACTAGACGCCATACCTAATTTAATGCACTACCTTCTTACTTACTGTGTTGACTGAAGACTCCAAGCTATGCTTCTTGAATGCCTCATTTTGAGGACATGGATTTGGTAGCTTTTGCTCACAATTGATTGTTTTCAACCTGTAAGCTGATGCTTGACTTCTTTCCATGTTTTAATGAAATGTTGCCTCTTTTTTTTATTCGCTCATCAAAAAATATCAAGACATAAATACAAAGTAGCTCTTAAAATGGTTTTAACCGTTTTATTGATCTGGAATATGCTGAAATAATAAACTTTACAGGATATCTTTGTCAAACGTGTTCTCATTTATCCTCTCTTTAGTTGTTCCCTTCAAGTCTTCCCTTTTCTCAAGGAATAGATGATCACCATCTCTGATGACATTGATGTCATCTATTTCAGCATAATCACTATTCATAACTTTTATAGGCTGGTAACCAAATTTTTGGCCTGCATTTAAGATCATCATTTGATTAAAATTCATTAGAATTCCTTATGTGTATGTCAAAACAAAAAATACAGTTTATTGTCCAAGGTAAGAAAGAAAAACAAGTATACTCACTCGCAATGTTAAGAAGGCCCTCCAGTGATTCTGGTAACATTATCAGTTTTCCTAGTTCCCCATTTGATTTCTTGGACTTTGGGTGACCATCATGAATTGTCACTCTAGGTGAATTATAAGGGTTTAGCCTCGAGTGCTTGTTTTCACAGGTATTCATGCTGCCATCTGTAAGATTGTTATGAGAATTCCTTGCTATTATACCAAATAGAGTGTTTTCCAAATTATGGGTCCTTTTCTTTCTTTCATTTAGAATTGGTGTTGGTGAACTTGAGTGCTTAACAAGTGGTGTGCTGGTCTTTTCCATATGTTGAGGAAGGATTTTTATGCCTACATTCTCATCCTGACCTGCATGAGATTGGGAAAAGGGGTTGTTTATCTGTAAGTGAAACTCAGGACCGGCAGCCTCTGCTTCTTGGAATAAAGCAGATATTTCATCATGACCTTGTTGCTCTGCCAAAGCCTTAGATGTCCACCCATTGCTGTCACTTTTATTCATGTCCGATCCATTTTGCAAGAGAATTTTCACCATGTCTAAGTTCCCATCACTAACAGCCACATGAAGGGCCGTCCTCCCATCTTTACAAATTGAATTAGGATCTGCTCCATATTGAATTAGGTCATTTAATATATCAAGACTACCTTTTTCTGCAGCTATGCACAAAAAACTGCCAGCATTGGAATCTAAATATGCCCCATTCTCCAAAAGGAGTTTTGCAACTAATTCATGTTTTCCAAGAATAGCCTCCCATAGAGGAAGGCTCCCATCTTCATCTGTTGTTTAAAACAAGTTGACATGTCAAGCATCTTTTTTTGAAATTATATTAATATTTTGAAGTTTGGAACCTAAAATATATCAATTTGAATTTATACTTTTGATAAATACATTTCCTGCCAAAATATCCTAAATTCCTAATAAAAAATAATAAATATGATAACGAGTCCCTCTAAGAGGTTCTGGAACAGGCCACACAGTCCAAGTTCTAAAGACGCAATGCAAAGTTCAATTAAGCACGCAGAACATAGTTTCAAACCAATACAAGAATAGAATTACCATACCTTTGCTATTGACATCCGCCCCGAAGTCCAAAAGAAGGCGCACACAATCTATGAATCCTCTCGCTGCTGCTATGTGCTGTTTGCAAACACAACAGAAAGCATCATAGCAAAGGGATTGTATGTAACCAACAAGTAAGACTGGAAAAACAAAATGAAAAGAAATTTGATATTATCACTTACCTGTAAACATTGGCCAAAACAACATATAATAACTGTTACATAGAAAAAAAAAATCCAAAAAGCAAACTTTTAATTCCAGCATAAGGCACTTACTAGTGGAGTTCGACTGCTAAAGTCTGTTTCATTAGGATTCATTCCTCTGTTTAAGAGTTGTTCCATTATCTGTGCATCCCCTCTTGATGAAGCAAAACAAAGATTGATGGGCACATCTAATCTTCCTCTTGATATTAACCATATCATCTCAGTTCCAAGTTCATTAAATGTTGGATCATCTGATTCCTTCAAATGCTGCAAGCTAAAAAGTGAAGCTTGGTAAGCCAAGTGTGGCAAAGGCATAAATTTTTATCCAGGAATGAATTAACACTCCGTTGAACCTGTTCCCTCATTTTTTACTTATTTACAATTTATTGTGTGGACAAGTATATCAATAGGTGGTGATGGCAAATTTGACAGGTGGTCCTGATTCCCTGAAAACATGAAAACCTGTCATATAAATTTTATGTAGACATTCTATAAGACAACAATGGATTGTAACCTGAAGAAGGTTGTTCATAATGGTTGTCCCATCTCCAGTATTTGTTTGTACAATGCTCATAAATGAACTTCTGTTTAAGCGCAAAATCTGAGAAAGTTTCTTTGTACGAACTGTGTAAGGCTGTGGTCTGTAACAGAGCACACCAATTTCTCCAAACACGTCCCCTCTCTCTGCAAATCCATTGATCTGAAATGGTAAACACCATCATGAGTAAATGCTAGAAAAAGGCTAATTTCACGCAATATCACATGGCAGTTAGTTCGAAGCAGTAGCGAGCTATGGAGAATCAACATATATATTCTACCATAACATATGTCAAACTTCCTTTTCTAAAATTAAAATATGGCTGAAATAGACAAATTAGCATCTTCAAATAAATGCATCACTTGCTGAGTGTCATCACATTTCTATATTCTTTCTTTTTGATAATTGAAATTCAGTTGAAGTGATCTACATGTGATCACTTCTCTTGACCAAAAATCTCAACTTGCCTGCTCAGTTCCATCTTTGTATGTTATTAAATCCTGGAACAAATCAGAACCAATGGCATCAAATTGTTCGAATCTTATCTAGGAGAAAGAAAACATTCAAAATTAGCCAAGTTTCTTCAAATTGAGAGACATATACCACAGTCCCTGATACTAAGACATAGAAATCTGTAGGCGCTTCATTGTGCAAAATGACATCTTCTTTTGGAGGGAAGTATTCTGCCTTCATCTCTGACACCTTTGTATTGGACAAGAAAAGGATAAGGAATTTTAGTATGTGTTTACCTCTCTGTAGAAACTTGTTGCACTTCATTTCCTAGAGGAAAAACTTGAAAGAACCTTGGAATGCTTAACCTCCTTACTATATAAGGAGGTGCCAGTCTGCCATGTAATTCTCAAAAATTCTCAAGAACAAAATCGTACCTAATTCATTAATTGCATAAAATACTAAAAGAAAAAAAAAAACATTACAAAAAGTATGTCACTAGATAAACTACCAGCTGGAATAAAAAATCATATGAAACTCCACGGAATAGGTACACTTTTTCAACAAAGGAGAAAAAGAGATATTGTGCAATGCTGGAGCGGATTGCTTTTGGGAGATCGTCCAAAGTTTCCTGCTGTTGCATGCCCTCTGTTCTGAATTTTAAGCATATATGTGAAAGCATTTGATCTTGCAAATGCAAAGGCAAATGATTCCGAATTGCAAAATTTGAAGCTGCTTGAATTGTGTCTCTCTGTTAAGAATAGGTTGAAATCAGTTCCCAGACTCATAATAACTAGTTCTTACATCTTTATGTGGCTAGCATCCATGGTAAAGATTGCAACTTACAAATTTTCTTGTTCGGCTTGTACCATGAACAACAAGATTTGTCATATTTCCAATCAGGTATGCAGTGAGGCCTAGATTGAATAACATGTAAAAAATATCAAAAATCATTTCTCTCGTGTTTTCAGCATGTAGATCCCCATATCCAACTGTTGTTAGAGTTGTTATAGACCAGTATATAGAAGTAACATAGCGGATCCAAAGGCTTTTTTCTCTAAAATTTGGAATAACTGCACCAATCCATGTCTTCCGCCCATCAGGGTATCGATCTGCAAGCAGATAATACCAGCAAGCAGAACAATGAACAGCAAACACTGTTACCTGCAAGACAATAGTTTGAATGGTTAATAATTGACAAAATAATTATTCAATTTTACTGGCATTCTTAGTACTTCATGTTTTCCATCTGATCAGATATCAGAATAAGATAATTGCTCTAGTCATCGGCATTAATGCCAAATTTAGATCCCTTACACAAAGAAGCTTTGCACAGCGTGTCCAGAAATAGTTGAAACGAATATCCTTTTCAATTCTGAAAACAATTCCAGCAGTCAATTATCTGATATGCCATAGTCTCTAACTTGATTCAGAAGAAACAAAGTATCAATTCTTAAAAAAAAAAACATCCTTCCTGCACATACCTTGCAAAAAGAGAACTAACTCTTCTCAAACGCCAGAGACGTAACATATTCAATAAGCCATAAAAAAGGCCTCTTCCAAGCTTCCCTGTAAATATAAAGGCTACCACCTCAAAGGGCACTGTCGAAGAGATGTCGAAGATCAACCATGTAGACAAATACCTGTATTATCATGTTTTTCCGGTATATAGCACTGAGGTAAAAGCTTTTGTGATAAGATAATATAGTAGTATTTTGCAGAAAAGTTATGAAACTAAAATACGGCTAACACTATCCATAAAAAATCTCATTCAAATTTGAATAAAAACCATAGATAAAGATGTTACGGTAACATAATGGACTTTTTTCATGCTGTGAATTTGAACAAAAAATAATAAATATAATTGAAACAATTAAAATTATCAATTACTCATTACTATTCGTAATTGCTTTGAGAAGTGACATGTGTGCCAAAACGACTATTGACAGATTTGAAATCTTACCGAATAGCAATATGTTTGGGACTGTCTATGAGTAGATATGTCTTTTTGTCAAGATATGCTACAAAAAATGTAATGAGTATGTCAACAGCAAAAAATCCATTTACAATGTTGTCAACTCCAAATAACCATCCTGATGGTTTCCTGATAAATCCAAACTCAAATGGTGAAACCCAGGCCGAATAAATTACCAGAAGAATCAAGAATAATTCCCAGGCCCTGCATAAGCACATAAACGAATTCTTTAAGGTACAAAAAAGTCTAAAAAACTTCCCTATAGTTAGTTGAATTTGTTTAGTTATCCCATTTAGATCTTCAAAAAGTTACAAAACATTATTTCTTCAGGAATAGGAAAAGATCAAACATCATCATTCATCATGTTTAGTAAGAATTTGTCAGAAACTTAAGGTCTATTTAAAACTTCAAAAAGTTACAATATATACTTTCTCCATGAGAGAAAAAGATTAAAATTGTTCATTACATTTTGTGTACAATTGTCAAAGATGTTCTTTATGCTGATTATGCTATACTATAAGTTGTTCGAATGAAAGTTTGACCCCAAAGATAGTTGACTAGTACACCAGACTCTATACATAACATGCCCACCCCCTATCATAATATCTCACGAGTCAAAAAAACAGCTAATTATTTACAGATCTAAATGAAAATGCACAATAAAGGAAGATACAGTAATCAAATTGTAAGCTAAATAGAGAGTTGCAGCCAGATTATAAATATGTTTCAAGAAAGTATAAAATGTCATTGATAATAGTACTACAATTAAATTCGCTTCAGAAAAGCCTTACATATTTAGATTACAGATGATTAAATGTGGACTCAATGAAGTTATTGGAGACACTTATCCTTATCCTATAAGCTGTAATACATCATGGCATGGCTACAGTTCCAGGGTTTGCAAATTGATTCTCAATAAATTGAGATCTTTGGGAATACTACAATTTAAATGTTGACAGATATGCAAAAAATAACAGATTGTATATTGTTCATTAACACACAGCCAATGGGAAGTTGAAAGATGATAATTTGAATTTAGAAGATTAGGTATTCAAATGACTAGTGCAAAGTTCCATTGCAAAATTTAAAGAGGTTATATTGTATCGTGTGACATTGAGAGAATTACAAGGTTGCAGACCTAGCTAATTAAGTTGCTGGACTCAATGATGATTCAAGAATGAATACTGAACAATGGTGCTAGGGAGGAGGACCTGGAGAGCCATACGAAAGGCATATCTAGAACATAACTATATAGATCATTTGTATTTGGCTTTCAACATGGAATCCTCAAGGGTTGTTTGAATAATGGTGATGATGACTTTTACTGTCCTTTAGACTGAATTGGTCTCTAGGACTTTTGTAATGCATTATTCAGTCATAGAATCAACATATCTTTCGATTTTGTTGTACAAAGAATCATTGGACTTTCTCATGTTAGTATATCCATCCCTCGAACTGAGAAGAAGATGGATACATTCGTTATGCCAATGACAATTTAATTGTTTGAAAGCTCAGTGTAGACAACCAAATTTGTCCAAATTTATCCCTTTTCGTCTAAACATCCTCTTATTCGCGTTAATTAATATTGCTATTATCTAATTAATACCCTTAATCCCTCTTTAATCCTGAAAGATACCGAACCAATTTTTTCAATTTTTCAATTACAACGAGCAAAGCAATACACAATCGTTAGGGTTAGTATGTAAACCAAACGATGCGGAATTCAACTCTAACCAAGAATGTACACCAAGATCCCAAGTTGGGCAAGGTGTGAACATATGGTCAAAGGATCTCAATGCAATGCTGATAAAGGAACTCTAACCAAGAATGCACCGGAAGACGACGAACATATGGTTAGAGGGTCTTAATGCAATGCTGATACAAAGAACTCTAACCAAGAATGTGTCGAAGAACGACGAGCATGTGGTCAGAGGATCCCTACCAACTACAATTGCTGAAAGTAAACTCAACACCAAGCATGTGCTTTCAATCCCAGGGAGGAGATGGAGCTACCATATGGCGGAGGTACTTTAAACTACAATGCAATTAAATGTAAATAGGCAATAGGCCAGCCTCTTCCACAAACGTGGGAATACAATGAAATAGGCAAGATAATTAAAATAGTTGAACAATACTACTGAACAACTTTGCAATGAGAATAATCCTGCAAGTAACACTGTATTAGAATTCTCCAAATGCTGCAAATGATATCAATTGTTTCTCTAACTCCAAGAGACTCTCAACCATGAAAAACAAGCCCCAAAACTCCAACTACTGAAAACTGATATGACAAACCAGCAAGCTGAAACTACAGACCAGAAACTCATAAACTCACAAAAATGCTCATAACTCTCTCATAACTACTCCGGATGACATGAGACCAAGTGCAATGGACTCTTAAGATGATGGCGATCAATTTATGACAGAGAAATAGCTGCAAAACCCACTCAATGAATTATCTAAACATTTGTCAAGCATGACGAGGAAGAACAACCTCAAGAGGGGCGACTTCTGCAAAATTAAACCCAATTCTGCATAATAAAATCTGAAAATTGACACAAAGAGGCACCCAGCATAGACAAAAGGAAGTATGCAATACCCATAACGAATATCTTTTGATTTTCTGATTTATGAATGAAACTACAGATTCAGCCCTGTTATCAGCAACTCCAGAAAAAGACATAAAATGCAATAAACTGGACTACAATGCAAAACTCGAGATACAATGCAAACCTCACTACAAAATTCTCAAAAACAACTAAATCTCCACTAGATGCTATCTCTCAAGCATGAAGTCGAGCCAAGGCTAGGAGGAATTCATTCCTCGAAGCAATCCAGCAACCATTTCGACAACATAACAATACTCAAGATGACGGATACCAAATGAAGAACTCTGGCGCCCATTTATAACTTTTGAGAAGCCTTCCCCGAAGCTTCTAGAAACCCTAACTTTTCCCTTCAAGAAGTGGCGTCACTTTTCCTTCAAGGCAATTTTTGATTTTTAAATAAATTTCATCTCCTCAAAAAGGCGTCCAACTTATGGCTTTAATTTTTGACTTTGATAAATATAAAATACCCTCAGTGAGGCGCCACCCCTTAAAGACCACCTTTTAACACATCATTAAGTTATGAGACTAAGCCAAGGGATAATATAACATTAAAACATAACATTATTAAATGAAATGACTTATCTCTCCAAAATGCATCCCAAGGCCAAATTGAACAAACCAACTGAGTCGACTAAAGAGGAAAGCCAACTGTGCCGAGAACGACAGGACCATTGCCAGAAATAGAATTTACTAAAAATAGTAAATTCTTGAAGGTGCTCGGAATGCCAAGAAAAACACACCACAGCGAAGCTCTCTGAAAACCCAGAAAGAATCCGCCATTCAATCATTAATTCACGAGCAATAGCAACCTCCAAAACACGAAACCCTAATTTCACCTTCCGAGTAGCCTACGGGTCTCCGGAATAGGCCAACGGTCAACTGAAAAGATCATGCTCGAGAAGGGAACATTACAGTCCGCCCTCCCCAAGATTGCTTGTCCTCAAGCAATCGCAAACCTGGATGCTGCAGAATCTCATCATTCTCCCAAGTCGCATCCTCCATAGGCAAGTTCTTCCACTTCACCAAATATTTTTTGATTGTCCTTTTTCTCAAAGGACGCTCTCTGGAATCAAGAATCTCTTCTGGAATCAAAACTAGCTATCCTTCTTCATCCAAAGGTGGCAACTATGATGAAGCAACAACATTGTGTCCAAGTGCCTTCTTGAGGCGAGACACGTGGAAGACATTGTGTACTCTGCTATTCGAGGGCAGCTCCAACTCATAAGCTAGTGCTCCCACCTTTCTGATAACCTTGAACGGCCCATAGAAACGAGGTTTGAGCTTCTCAGCTCCACTCTTCTTGAAAGTAGACCGTCTATAAGGCTGTAGTCGAAGATAAACCATATCTCCAACCTCAAAAGAGCGCTCAACACGCCGGTGATCAGTGTACATCTTCTGCTGATTCTGTGCAATCTGAATATTGTTCTTCAATGATTTCAGGATATCCTGACTCTGTTGCAACAAATCCTTGGCTTGAGGGGCTTTGCTATCACCAAACACCAAATCAGCAAAGCTAGGAGCCTCATAACCGTAAAGAGCCATGAAAGGTGACATCCTTATTGACATGTGAAAAGAAATATTATAGGAATGCTCGCCTATGTGAAGCCGTTTCACCCATGCTCTTTGCTGCTCCGAAACATAGTTTCTCAGATAGCCTTCCAACCATTTGTTCACTATCTTTGTTTGTTCATCGGTTTGCAAGCGATAACTAGCACTTGGAGTAAGCACTGTACCACTCATCCTGAAGACTTCTTGCCAAAAGGTACTTAGGAACTTGCTGTCCTTATCACTCACAATGTTTTTCGGCAACCCATGCAATCTAAACACCTCATGAAAAAAAAAATCTGCAACTTGTGCTGCTGAAAAAGAACTAGTGATTGCAAAGAAATGAGCAAACTTTGTTAATCTTTCCACCACAACATAGATACAGTCTTTGCCCTGGGCCTTCGGCAACCCAATGATGAAGTCCATTGATATGCTTTCCCATTTTTGATTGGGAATGGGGAGAGGTTGCAACAGACCGGTTGGTAGAGTATGCTCATTCTTGTTCATTTGACAAGTGGGACACTCCTGAATGTAGCGTTGAACTTCTCCTTTCAGCCCTTTCCAAGAAAACCTTTCCCGAATCTGCCTATATGTCTTGAAGAACCCTTGATGACCAGCAAGGGGAATGTCATGAAATGTCAACAAAATTTTCTTTTTGAGCTTGGAATTAGCCACCAAAAAGATTCTACCCTTGTAATGTATCAACCCTTCAACCACCTTGTACCTTTCGTCATGAAAAGTACCCTCAAGGATGCTCGTTGCAAACTGATTTTTGGCATAATCAGCGAGCAACATGTTCTTCCAATCAACGGTAAGCTCACATAATGAGCTCAAATGAGATCTTCTAGATAGAGCATCGGCCACAATATTGTTTTTACCCCTGACATATTCAATGTCAAAATCGTAAGCTTGAAGCTTACTCACCCACTTTTGTTGCCTCTCGTTCAAATCTTTCTGATGCATGAAATGCTTGAGACTATTGTGATCAGTCTTGACCCAAACTTGCTCCCCACCAAATACTATCTGAACTTAGCTAATGCATGCATAATGGCAAGCATTTCCTTGTCGTAGATGGAGTAGGTCCTTTCAACACCTCTTAATTTTCTGCTCTCAAACACAATGGGATGCTTGTCTTGCATCAAAATAGCCCCAACTCCTTCACTGGATGCATCACACTGTAGCTCGAAAGGCTTGGAGAAGTCTGGAATAGCTAAAACCGGACAAGAGCTCATAATCCTCTTAAACTTATCAAAAGTAGTTTGGGCCTTTTTTGACCAACAAAAAGCCCCCTTTTTCGTGAGGTCAGTAAGAGGTGCAGCATTCTGCGAGTAGCCCTTCACAAATCTTCTGTAAAATCCACAAAGACCCAAGAATCCTTTCAACTGAGTCAAATTCTTAGGAGGTGGCCAATCAACCATTGCTTTGATCTTTTCAGGATCAACCCTAACTCCTTCAGCACTGATTATATGACCAAGGTAAAGTAGCTCCTTCATACCAAATTCACATTTGGATTCCTTGGCAAACAAACTCTCTGATTCTAGGATGCTAAGCACTTCCTCCAAGTGCTTGAGATGTTCTTCCCATGTCTTGCTGAAGATTAGAATGTCATCAAAAAATATCAATACACACTTCCTCAACTGCTTCTGAAAGACTCTGTTCATACAAGACTGGA
The DNA here is from genome assembly GCA_007115665.2 of Sequoiadendron giganteum. Classification (NCBI taxonomy): domain Eukaryota; kingdom Viridiplantae; phylum Streptophyta; class Pinopsida; order Cupressales; family Cupressaceae; genus Sequoiadendron; species Sequoiadendron giganteum. The sequence continues at coordinate 385,085,783 of CM021103.1, read as the reverse complement.
AGGTAGCGGGAGCATTAGTCAACCCAAAAGGCATGACTAGAAACTCGAAGTGGCCATAGTGGCATCTAAATGTTGTCTTCTCAACATCAGATCCTCTCATCCGAATCTGGTAGTAGCCTGATCTCAAATCGATCTTTGAAAAGAACTTGGCTCCATGTAGCTCATCAATGAGCTCATCTATCCTCGGAATGGGGTATCGATTTTTTATGGTGCTTTGATTCAAAGCACGATAGTCCACACACATGCGGATGGCACCATCCTTCTTCTTCACAAGAACAACTGCTGAAGCGAAGGGACTCTTACTTGGACAAATGAAGCCCATCTCCAAGAGTTCCTGAATGTTTCTCTCAATCTCGTCCTTCTGCTTCTTAGGGTACCGATAGGGAGTTGTAATAACAGGTTTAGCTCCTTCTTTGAGCTCTATGACATGCTCCGAACCCCGTTTAGGAGGTGGTCCAGGAGGTAAATCAGCAAACACCTTGCTCTTCTTTGTGAGTAAAGACTGAATATCAGGAGGATAGTCTCTCTTTGTTTCAATCGGATTAGCAGAAAGAATCATACATTCTGTAGCCCACTCAACTTGATCATTACGAATAAGCCTTGCCATCTTCTTGAATGACACAATCCGAGGACCACCATTGGACATTCCTCTTAGCACTACCTTCTTCCCATTGGATTGAAACTTGAGCTCCATGGTTTGCAGATTTAGAGAGATCTCTCCGAGTGAACGCAGCCATTGAATGCCTAGAACGGCATCCGTATCTCCAATGCTGACCACATAGAAGTCGTCCTTGACTTCATAGTTTCCCAATTGCATAGTCATGTTTGAGATCTTCTTGGTGCATGAGATGTGAAACCCATCAACAACCATAACCTTGAAGCCTTCAAACTCTTCTGTTTGCAGTCCCTTCTTTGCCACCACAACTTCATCAATGAAGTTATGCGTTGCTCCAGTGTCAATCAAAGCAACTACTTGCTGCCCCTTAATCATCCCTCGAACTTTAAAGGATTCATTCTTTTGAAAGCTCAAAAGTTGAGCCAAAGTACCTCCACTTCCCTTTTCGTCTTCGGACTCTTCTGGAGCTCTTTCCCTTTCGTTGTCATCAAAATCAGACTGCTGGTCTGAAGAATCAGAATTACTTTCTTCAGCTGAATAGTATTCAATTTGATGAAATTTGCCCCCTTTTGGGAAAACATGATCTTGGGACCATTTTTCTCTACACCGGAAACATAACCCCTTTCTTCTGAGTTCGTTAAGTGTCTCTGGATCCAATCTTGTAACTTGAGGTTTATGCTGTTGGAACTCCTTATGAGAAGGTCCTTTTCCTTTATCCCTTTTGTGAAATGATGGCTTGGGTTGAAACTTTGCTTTAGGAGCAGCCCACTCCATGTTTCTTGCTTTCTTCATTGCCTCCTGTAGGGAGCGTGAATCAAAAGCTTTAATCCAACCCTTGAGTGGTTCCGTCAATATTTCACTGAACAGGATCACCAAACGCCTCTCAGTAACTCCTATGACCATGACTGAGAGTCTCTGAAACTCAGCTATGTAGGCATCAACAGTGCCATGTTGCCTAAACTGTGCCAAATCTCGGAAATGCACTTCCGGATCTTTTTTCTCAAATCTCTCTATGAGCCTATTGGTGAACTTATCATAGTGATAGACCGATGACCCAAAGTGACTAGGCCATGGTACCACCACTCGTGCGCCACCCCATCCAGGTGTAGCGTAGCGAACTTAATCGCCTCTTCTTCCGCCATGGGTTTAAGAGCTAGATAGTTGTCTAACTTCTGTAGCCAAGCTCTGGCTGAACTATTGTCACTCCCATCAAAATGTGGAAGCGTAACCTTGTTGACGGCATGATGCAACTCCCCATGTACTGCTGTTCTTCTTGGTTCATAATGTCTTCCTTGTCCTCTATTCTTCCTTTTATGATCCAAAAAATCATTGTAAGACATATCCGCCTTAATTTCATCAGGGAGAGAATCATACTCAGTACGGCCGAGTCTCAACTGTTCAACAAATGAAGCATTCTCTTCTGGATCTGGTTGAGGGTTCACTGGTGCCAAGAAGGTGGGTTTGAACGGTCTGGAAGAAATGTATGTGCTGTTTGAAGCAGGCTGAGCAGCATGTCCATTATGTTGGTTGGTGGTACTGTGTTCTCCCCTATGTCCTGGATTGTTCTATGGAGTTGGGTTCTGACCCACTTTCCCCAACATGAGAGATACCATATCCAGTAAGGCATCCAACTTCCTCTCGAATCTCTTTCCTGGACTTGACAATCTTTCTCTTCCCTTCCCCCTATCATCTCCGTTACCACCCGATGTCCTCTCATTATCCTCCATTTCTTCTCCCAAAGAAGATTCCCAATTTGCTCTTAATACCTCTGAAGTTGTCTAACGTTCCGGAGCCTGATGCCACTGAAACTAACTAGTAGCCTTCTTGTATTCCCTTGCTAAGTATCTCTGTTCTCTATTACTCATAGAAGGTTTGTTTCACAAGATGGCAGGATGCATGGCTTTGATACCACTGAAAGATACCGAACCAATTTTTTCAATTTTTCAATTACAACGAGCAAAGCAATACACAATCATTAGGGTTAGTACGTAAAACAAACGATGCGGAATTCAACTCTAACCAAGAATGTACACCAGGATCCCGAGTTGGGCAATGTGTGAACATATGGTCAGAGGATCTCAATGCAATACTAATAAAGGAACTCTAACCAAGAATGCGTCGGAAGACGACAAGCATATGGTCAGAGGGTCTTAATGCAATGCTGATACAAAGAACTCTAACTAAGAATGCGTCGGAGAACGACGAGCATGTGGTCAGAGGATCCCTACCAACTACAATTGCTGAAAGTAAACTCAACGCCAAGCATGTGCTTTCAATCCCAGGGAGGGGATGGAGCTACCATATGGCGGAGGTACTTTAAACTACAATGCAATTAAATGTAAATAGGCGGTAGGCCAGCCTCTTCCACAAACGTGGGAATACAATGAAATAGGCAAGATAATTAAAATAGTTGAACAGTACTACTGAACAACTTTGCAATAAGAATAATCCTGCAAGTAACACTGTATTAGAATTCTCCAAATGCTGCAAATGATATCAATTGTTTCTCTAACTCCAAGAGACTCTCAACCATGAAAAACAAGCCCCAAAACTCCAACTATTGAAAACTAATATGACAAACCAGCAAGCTGAAACTACAGACCAGCAACTCATAAACTCACAAAAATGCTCATAACTCTCTCATAACTACTCCGGATGACATGAGACCAAGTGCAATGGACTCCTAAGACAATGGCGATCAATTTATGACAGAGAAACAGCTGCAAAACCCACTCAATGAATTATCTAAACATTTTCCAGGCATGACAAGGAAGAACAACCTCAAGAGGGGCGACTTCTGCAAAATAAAACCCAATTCTGCATAATAAAATCTGAAAATTGACACAAAGGGGCGCCCAGCATAGACAAAAGGAAGTATGCAATACCCAGAACGAATATCTTTTGATTTTCTGATTTATTAATGAAACTACAGATTCAGCCCTGTTATCAGCAACTCCAGAAAATGACATAAAATGCAATAAACTAGACTACAATGCAAAACTTGAGATACAATGCAAAACTCACTACAAAACTCTCAAAAACTCCACTAGATGCTATCTCTCAAGCATGAAGTCGAGCCAAGGCTAGGAGGCATTCATTCCTCGAAGCAGTCTAGCAACCATTTCGGCAACATAACAATACTCAAGATGACAGATACAAAATGAAGAACTCAGGCGCCCATTTATAACTTTTGAGAAGCCTTCCCCGAAGCTTCTAGAAACCCTAACTTTTCCCTCCAAGAAGTGGCGTCACTTTTCCTTCAAGGCAATTTTTGATTTTTAAATAAATTTCATCTCCTCAAAAAGGCATCCAACTTATGGCTTTAATTTTTGACTTTGATAAATATAAAATACCCTCAATGAGGCGCCACCCCTTAAAAACCACCTTTTAACACATCATTAAGTTATGAGACTAGGCCAAGGGATAATATAACATTAAAATATAACATTATTAAATGAAATGACTTATCTCTCCAAAATGCATCCCAAGGCCAAATTGAACAAACCAACTGAGTCGACTGAAGAGGAAAGCCAACTGTGCCGAGAACGACAGGACCACTGCCAGAAATAGAATTTACTAAAAATAGTAAATTCCTGAAGGTGCTCGGAATGCCAAGAAAAACAGACCACAGCGAAGCTCTCTAAAAACCCAGAAAGAATCCGCCATTCAATCATTAATTCACGAGCAATAGCAACCTCCAAAACACGAAACCCTAATTTCACCTTCCGAGTAGCCTATAGGTCTCCGGAATAGGCCAACGGTCAACTGAAAAGATCATGCTCGAGAAGGGGATATCACAAATCCCTAAGGTATTTAGTTATGATTAAATACCTTATCCCACTTTACTCTCCTTTTCATCAAATGAATTAAATAAATATAACATTTATTTAATTCCTCACATGTCACATCATTTTTCTTAATCCTAATCCATCTCCTAATCCCATCATTAGGGATGTGCACATGGCTAATCCCTGATTAGGATGTGTCACATCCTCCAACTTTTGCAAGTTGGCTCTAAATCTTCGTTAGCCACTAACTGTCTTCTAATCAGTGATTAGTCAGTCTAATCAATCCCCCTTTGGTCAATTCTCATTCTCCAAGGAATTTTAAATTCACATGGGATTTAATTCCTTTTTGTCTTTCCCATGTGAATTTAAAATTCACTTTTATTCCTCCAAAGAATCTCCCTCTTCCCCATGAATTTAAAATTCACTTTTGATTCATCCAAGGAATCTCCTCTTCCCCATGTGATCAGTGAAAGGTCACATCAAGTCACATGAAGGCCAAAAACCTTCCATTATAAGGGCCTTGTTTTATCCACAAGGCACTTTTCAGCCTCCTCCATAAGAACCTCCTCTTATCCATAAGGTGCTTATCCTATGAATTTAAAATTCATATTTATTATCCCAATCACCTTATCCCCTCCAATCATGTATTCACATTTATTTCTCCAACCAATTCTCTCTTCTCCATGAAGATTTTTTGAGAAATACTAAAATTCCTCATATGTCACTTTCATTCTCACTTGGAGACAAGAGGTTCCTTTTTGAGGAAATCCTCTCATCCCCCAAAGTACTTGCAAAATACTTGTCCTTCCTCCACATCATTTGTACCTTGTCCATCTCACCTTACCCCTTGGACAACTCACCCTCCACATGTCAAGATGTGAGGGCTTGTGAGTCCTCAACTCACCATAGCCCTCCATCTTGGCCATAGTGGCTCGATCCTGAGTGTTGAATTCTCTTCCTCTATAAATACGCCCTCTCTTCCTCCATTAAGGGATCTAGAGACCTTAAGCATTTTAGCACCCTTATGCTCTTGAATTGCCAAGCCATTTTCAAGCCATTTTAGAATTTGCATTAGCTCATTTTTCATTGCATTCATATTACTCATTTCATCACATACTCACTTTATATCCATTCTCATCCCATTGCCATCCAAGGAGCACACACATCCAACTACATCAAGGGCCAACCAAAGAACAACGTAGGTAAAAGGTATATTTCACTGTTTTGTATTATTTCCTTTATTTGCATTAAACGTAGCCCAATCGTTGAGGTGGTCTTGTGTTTTCATATTGCATTCATAGTTAGATTTGCATTCTTAGGTAGGAAAAATGTATGCACACACTCAGATAGTGAATAATTATTAGTAAAATTCTTATGCATGTCTTTCATGTAGACTGCTGGACCAATGAATCCAATTTCAATTGAATAACAATAAACAGGATGAAGAAAACCTTGCAAATAATAGAAGAGGTTCAGTCAGAAGTCTATTAATAAAAAGTTTAAGTTATTTGTAAAGCTGATTGGTAATAGGAGAGTGGGGAGGAAGCAAAAATATTGAAATGGCATCAAGAATTTCTCCCTAAATCCTAAACCCCACGCAACAAAATCAACACAGCCACAAAGGATAAAGTCAGGAAGAATTGCAGGAGTGTGAATATTGGTATAGAACCATAGTGCTGAGAATTGGACTCTGCCACAACTATGCAAGCCAATTTTTGACTTGTGAGTGTTTTAATTTGTCTCTTGTGAGACAACACAAAACAAAACTGCACATATGGTAGAACAGTTCTTCAAATTATAAGGGGAAGCAGCTCTTTGCAACTTAAAACTTAAAAGTTTGAAACGACAAACAAAATAAAAGTATACACATTGCATAGGGTTTCGATGGGATTTTGCATAAAGTGTAAATATCTAATTGACTATGGTTTTGCCCCGGATGCAAGCACTAGATTGTCAACAGTCAAGACTTGTAGTGAGATTTTCTGATTTAAAGGATGATAATCTATCAAACATGAATAATAAATTCAACTTCTTACTTGCTAAAGCAAAGACCAATATTCAAATGTAAACAAAGATTTGAAAGGTAAAAATAGATGGATGTTGACTACTGGCTAAATCAAATACCAATAAATCCACATCAACAAGAAAGAATTTGACAATTGAGCACCACGTGATTTTATGAAGGAAATAGTTAAGCTGTATTCAAAGCTACAATTTAAAAAGAAGATTTCACTAATTCAAATATTGACTCAAAACAATCAAACTATCAATTTACTCCATGAAATTACAAACATGCAAATTACAATTACAATAACTTCAAATGAATAATAAGTTTTGCAGCATAAGCATGACTTCCACCGCTCATCAACAAAAATACGATAACTTCACTTTAATATTTGATCGACAATCTTGCAACATAAATTTGACATTAACCATCATTACAAATTATATCCCCACAACCATAGATGGCAGACTCACAGAAAACTCATCAAGTCGGCGAGTGCTCGACAAGTAAATTGCAAAATGATTATTCACTTGTTTTACTCGCCAAAAAGATTCAACTTTCTAGCGAGTACTTGCCGATTTTTTGGCAAGTACTCACCAAAAATTCAGTGAGTCCACATTAAAAACTCGTGATCGGTAGCTAAAAAGCGTGTTAGGTCAAAAACAAACCCTAAAACATCCAAGCACTCTAAAAAAAGGTGATTCTACTCTACAAAACCCCCTAAATGCACCTCCCACTTCGAACATTGTGATCACATTGCATTTGCATCTCAGAGAGAAGATCTAAAAGGTTTTTTTGCAGAATTTGGAAGGCAAATTTGAACCACAGGTCAATTTTCTTTTTTTTGTTTTTTGTTTCATTTAGAACATTTTACTTCATTTTGGCTGCAAAATCCAGCATCTAGGTTAAATATATTCATCATATGCTAAACTAAGTAGTATTTTTGCATTTAAATTCCCAAAAATTGGATTCATCACCATTTTTTGATGATTTTTTCTAATTTTTTTACTGAATTCATTGTTATTTGCATACGCAACTTTTTTGTTTTTATTTTAACTTTTTTTTGAAATAAAATGTTTAAAATCTTTAGCTTATATTAATTTTTACTAATTTATATTAATTTAAACTAATTTTATGTTGATTTTTAGTGATTTACATTGAATTTGGGTTTTTTATATTAAAAAATATGTACTGCTTTCACTTTCTAGATCAGGTTCAACCTCAAGATCCACCCCATCTGTGTCACCACCACTTACAAGCAGTCGTCTTGCTAGAGCTAGAGACCCTGCTTGGAAATATGCCTATCAAGGACCGATACCTAGGACAATTATTTGCATGAGATGCACAAACTTATATCATACGGGCATAAATCACCTCAAATACCATCTTCCAAGAATTACTCATCATGATGCCAAGCCTTGTACCAACACCACTAAAGAGATAAAAAGAGAGATGAATGCCCTACTTGCATTGGCAGAAGAGAAAAATTTGCAAAAGGAGAAGACATGGGAAGCCATAGCAACATCCATAGCTAGTGGTCATGGTCCTCAAGTGTAGCCAAAATCATATGAAGATATGACATGTCAAGGTATGGTGGTCTTTGTTTGTGGTCCACAAATCCAAAGCAAATCAGCCTCCACTTCATCCACTTCAAGTAGAGTGCCAACTCCTACACCTATACGCACACCACATAGTTTTTTTGTGCCCAGAAACATGCCTAGAACACAACCATCATTGGAAGCTACAAGGTCGAGTAGGGAGGTGCATGAACATGCAAATAATGCATGTGTTGATTTTTGGTACTTCAACAACATTCCTTTCAATGTGGCAAGTAGTTCTTATTGGGACAATTTGATAACTGCATTGACAATTGCGGGAAAAGGCTACAAGGTGTATTCTCATAAAGACTCGAGTGGGAGGTTAGTTAATTCAACATTTATGCTAATTTACACTTATAGTAATTTATGTTGAATTTTAGGCTAAATTTAAGTTCATTAATTTATAGTAATTTATGTTGAATTTAGGCTATTTTTTTGTGTTTAAAAATTAAAATTGTGTACTTTCACTTTGTATTTGTAGGTTGCTCGTGAATGCAATTGAAAGGGAAAGGCTAATAGTGGAAGAACCAAAGAAAGAATGAAAAAAAATATGGCTGCACTATTCTTTTAGATGGGTGGACGGATGGAAAAAACCGCACCATTATCAAATTTTCAATAGCTTCAAATGGTGAGTTGATTTTTTTGAAATCAGTGGATGCCTCTAACAAAGTCAAAAATGCAAAAACATTGTGTCTAATGTTGGAGGAAATTGTCATGGAGGCAGGCATAGAAAATGTAGTAGAAATCATAACTGATAATGCAACAACATATGTGGTGGCTAGGAGATTGCTCGAAGACGTAAGACACCTTTTTGGACACCTTGTGCAACACATTGCCTTGACCATCTTTTGGAGGACATAGGCAAACTTGATTGGGTGACACCAGTTGTAGATGATGTAAGGAGCATAAGAAAACTTATTTGCAATCACCCTTGGGTTCTTTATTTGATGAGAGATCACACCCAAGGGAAAGAGTTGGAAAGATCGAGCGTCACAAAGTTTGCAATGGTTTTCCTAACATCGCAAAGCATTATTCGTTCGTTGACTTCTTTGAAACAGATGTTTGTGAGTCAAGCATGGCTAGACTGATCATATTCAAATAAGCCTGAAGGAGAGAGGGTTGCAAGCATAGTCTTTGACAACCTTTTTGCACAAACAGCTATAGAGATCATGAAGGTGACCTCAAAACTTTGAATTCAAATTTAAATTGCATATATATATTTTTTTTAATTTAAGTCTTTTATTATAAATTTGTAATTTTAATCTTTTTGTATTTGCAAATTGTAGGTGTCAGAGCCCTTGGTTAGAGTTCTTTGTTTGGTAGATGGGGATCAAAACCCAATAGGGTATATTTATGAGGCCATGGATAGGGCCAAAGAGTCCATAACTTATTACAAGGACAACCTCAAATTTGATCCCATATGGGAGATCATTGAGAGGAGGTGGAACAAACAACTCCACCAAACCATCCATGCAGCAAGGTACTTCCTCAACTTCCATTTTTTCTATATAGATCCCTTCTTAGATCCTAATGGAGAGGTTATGAAGAGGTTACAACATGCATTCAAAGGATGACACCCCAAGTTGAGGTGAGAGACCTCATTATCCAAGAATTGGAAAGTTACAAGGCTGGAAGGGGTAGGCTCTTTTCTTTGGAGCTAGCTACCCAAGGAAGAACCACTTAAACACCAGGTATAAAATTTGGAGTCTGTTATACCCAAAATAAATTTTTGGCATCCTGCTTAAATTGAGCTAAATCATGTAAAAATGTCGTCAAAAGTCTGTTTTAGGTCAAACCAAACATAAGGTTTTTGTGGGTTTCTATCAAGGAACATATGTGTAAAATTCTGAAAAATTGAAAATTCAGGTTTCTTGCCCTTATTTTTAAGGAGACCCTTAAAAATAAGACCTTCCCGGAAATGATTCAAAATAATTTTGATAGGACTAATCAACTTCACGATCACACTGGTCAAGTCAGAATCATCAAAAAACATGTTTTACTTTGGTGGGTCTATTTATATTTTCAGGAACAAAGTTAGGAGCTTTGTAGCCATTAATGGCAGATTGGCCAGTACTAGGTGTTGAGAGCTAAGCTTCAACGAAGAAGCCATGGCGGAAAAGGTTAAAAAAGATGTTTGATGGAGGAGATTCTCAAAACTGAAAATGCCAAAATTTGGCTAACTCTGGGAAAACCACACCTTGCTACCAAGGAGAACATGCAGTCAAGGGTTTAAAAGCGCCCCTGTTGGAGAAAGGCACCCTTTGATCTCAAAGGCCAAATGTAGTCATCAGATCCATCTGAAGCAGTCATCTTCTTCATGTTCCTGTTGGCTATTCAATGCATCGTCAAGCAAGATCATCTGATTTAGAGATCATCGACAAACATCAACGAAATATGGAGATGCTGCAAGAAAGAACATGCAAAATGAAAGAAAAATTAGTGAGCTTCACAGCAAAAGCGACCCTGCTGGCCAGGGGCACCCTTCATTTCAAGGCACCTAATGCAGTTATCAACAACTGCTTTATACAAGGCATTTGTTCAGCTCTCTCTCAGCTTTGCAACCAATCCAATAGCATGTTCGCAAGACATGTCAAACAGTCAGAGGCTGAGATCAAGCAGAAAACGCCAAAGGTGAAGAGTGAATGAAGAACATAAAAATTGGCTAAGTACCAAGAAAAAAGCGACCCTACTGAAGAAAGGCGCCCAGTCTTTGGGGCATGTAGATGAAGTCTATTTGCTCGATGACCTCCAGGATGACCTTCTCCACTTTGATCGATCTCGACAAAGAAACCATCAGTGAATACATCAAACAACTCAGTCATCTAATGACAGAGATCAAACTAAGGCAGTTTATAGCATGAATATAATCAATCAACAAGTCAAAAACGCCCCTGCTGGCCAAGGGCACCCTTGGATTTGAAGGACCTAAACAGACCTTCAGGAGCTGAGAAACCAATCATCTTTTCTAGGACTAAGCTGGTTACCCAACCCACAATCAAGCAAAGCCACCCAACTCGTCAGTTAATGGTGACGTCAGATCAAAGCACGGAGGGTCTAAATGGTGAAAACAAAGAACAGTCATGAAAAATTGACTAAGTCAGGGCTAAAAGCGCCCCTACTGAAGAAAGGCGCCCTTGAATTTGGAGCCTCAAACTCAGGTTTCTGACTTGATGACTCCCAAGCATACCTCTTCAAGATGGTTCCATCTCAACAACAGATCCGTCAGCAGCTGCTAAAGATCAACTGAACGATCGAGAGCAAGGATCGAATAGAGGCACTTCGACCTAGAAAATGATAAAAAAAAAAAGTGTTCAACACTCAAGGAGGATGCCTAAAAGGTCAAAGGTGAATTTGTTGACTAGAGTTAAGAGATTTTGGAGGCAAAAGTGGCCAAACGTCCCACAATCAGTGGAAATCAGGGTTGGGAACTCTAGATTGGGCATATTAACTCCCCAATCAGGTTTTGGATGCCCAATTGATGCTTGCAACTCCAAATTGAAATATCAAAGCATCTACGCATCCATTCTTCATTATTTCTTTGCAGGTTGAGGAGCCAAGAACAGTATTTTCTTCTCCAAGACGTGCTTTCAAGATCTAACAGAGGGGTTTTCACCGTCCATATTTTTGAAGATCAGTTGCACAAAGAGACAGTGTATCAGAGGTTGCATCTACATGCATAATTTTCCAGCAGATCCAGAGAGGCAGTTGATAACTTCCTAAACACCCACACCACTGTGTACGTTACAGACCTTGCGGTCAAGAGTTTCCTTACTCAACAAGAGATGGGCACCAAAAGAGGCAAATGGATCGCAAGAGTCCAAGAGTACGACCTAGACATCAAGCCTACTAAGCTTGTTCGCAGGAGAGTTTTATGTCATCTAATTGCGGAGGATGGTGATCAAAAGCACCAAGTTACTATTGGCGAGCTACAAACAAAGATTGAAGAGGACCTTCCCATGGTCCTACTGGTTGATTCTACAGAAGAGTGGTACTCAAAACTTTGGTACTATCTCACCTATGGAGAATGTCCAACCCACTTGGACAAACAACAGAAGAGAACCCTAAAAAGCAATGTTCTGTGAGGCAACGTTCTATAGAAGCGTGGGCTTGATGGGACGTTCTTGCTATGCGTCGGTAGAGACCAACAGCGGAGGTTGTTGGAATCTTTTCACAATGAAGCATGCAGTGGCTATTTTTCATCAACGTTCATAGCATTCAAAATTCTATGGGCACAGTTCTTCTGGCTGACTTTGTTCCACGACACATATGATTGAGTGCGTAGATGTCAACAGTGCCAACAATTTGTTGGCAAACTCAAGCTAGTAGCCATTCCACTAAGACCGATAGTGATAGATGCTTCGTTTCAGCAATGGGGTATCGACTTTGTAGGTCCAATCAACCCACATTCCAGTAAGGGACATGTCTATGTCCTTACGACAACAGACTACTTCACCAAATGGGTTGAGGCCATTCCTACGAAGAATGCTACCTCTGAAGTCATGTGTAATTTCCCCAAAGAAAAACATCATCACACGGTTCGAGGTACCAAGAAAGATCATGACCGACAAGGCTACGAGTTCATCATAAAAGGAGTTAGTAGGTTTTTGTTTTGACTATGACGTCATGTTGTCCCACTCTTCAGATTACTATCCACAAGGCAATGGACAAGCTGAATCGTCAAATAAGAACATAGTCACGATCATGCACAAGATGGTTGATTCTAATCAATGAGCTTGGCACACTAAGTTGTACGACGCTCTTTGGACTGATAGAATCACGCCTAAGAGAGCTATTGGCACTTCCCCCTTTGCTATCTTATACGACATTGAAGCTGTGTTACCCATCATTCTAGAGTTGTCCACTTTGTAGCTGGCATCCGCAATAGAAGATGAAGAGTTCAAAGATCCAATCCAAAAGCGCATCTTGTGCCTAACACAACTACAAGAGGAAAGGGTGGAAGTTGTTGATAAAATCACTCAGCACCAAGAAAGAGTGAAGAAGATCTTCGACAAGAAGGCTCAGCAATGGGACTTCGAGATCGAAGACAAAGTCTTGTTGTGGGACAAGAGACATGAACCGAAGGGAATGCACGAAAAATTTGACTCCCTTTGGCTGGGACCGTTCCTGATCCATGATGTTGCAGGAGAAAATTCCTACATTCTCTCACATTCAGACGAGAGGCTCTTTCCACTACCCTACAGCGGGCAGTACTTGAAACATTTCGTCCCTTCGGGGATGGGGTGAGTACTTTGTAAATAAATTTCTTTTGCTTTAATGTTATGTTGTTATGTGTTTCCCCATTCCGTAAATTATTGTCGTGTTTTAGGTGATTTCTAAGGTAGTCTTGTTTTAGGTGAATAATATAGGTGAGCCCCAATAAATAGGTGAACTTCAATTATTGTGTGAATTAGGAAATAAGTCCTGACTCCATTGCCCAACTATTAAAAGTATTAGTTGGCAAAACTTGAGATTCTCGGTTCTCCTATGCCATAGGTATCTGACATGGTCACCAAACGGAGCCTAATGTTATACCCAAAATAATTTTTTGGCATTTTGCTTAAATTGAACTAAATCATATTAAAATGTCGTCAAAAGTTTGTTTTAGGTCAAACCAAACATAAGCTTTTTGTAGGTTTCTGTCAAGGAACATATGTGTAAAATTCTAAAAAATTGAAAATTAGGGTTTCGTGCCCTTATTTTTAAGGAAACACTTGAAAATAGGACCTTCTCGGAAATGATTGAAAATGATTTTGATAGGACTAATCGACTTCAAGATCACACTAGTCAAGTCAGAATCATCAAAAAACATGTTTTACTCCGGTGGGTCAATTTTTACTTGACAGGCACAAAGTTAGGAGCTCTGCAACCATTAATGGCAGATTGGCCAGTACCAGGTGCTAAGAGCTAAGCTTCAACGAAGAAGCCATGGCAGAAAAGGTTAAAAAAGATGTTTGATGGAGGAGATTCTCAAAATTGAAAATGCCAAAATTTGGCTAACTCTGGGGAAACCACGCCTTGCTACCAAGGAGAAAATGCAGTCAAGGGTCAAAAAGTTGCCTTGTTGGAGAAAGGCGCCCTTTGATCTCAAAGGCCAAATGCACTCATCAGATCCATCCGAAGCAGTCATCTTTTTCATGTTCCTGTTGGCTATTCAACGCATCGTCAAGCGAGATCATCTAATTCAGAGATCATCGGAAAACATCAATGAAATATGGAGATGCTACAAGCAAGAACATACAAAATGAAAGAAAAATCAATGAGCTTCACAGCAAAAGCGCCCCTACTGACCAGGGGGGCCCTTCATTTCAAGGCACCTAATGAAGTTATCAATAGCTACTTTATACAAGGCATTTGTTCAGCTCTCTCTTAGCTTCGCGACCAATCCAACAGCATGTTCACAAGACATGTCAAACAGTCAGAGGCTGAGATCAAGCAGAAAATGCCAAAGGTGAAGATTAAAAGAACATAAAAATTGGCTAAGTACCAAGAAAAAAGCGGCCCTACTGAAGAAAGGCGCCCAGTCTTTGGGGCATGTAGATGCAGTATATTTGTTCGGTGACCTCCAAGATGACCTTCTCCACTTTGATCGATCTCAACAACGAAACCGTCAGCAAAGACATCAAACAACTCAGGCATCTGATGACAAAGATCAAACTAAGGCAGTTTACAGCATGAATATAATCAGTCAAAAAATCAAAAGCGCCCTTGTTGGATAGGGGCGCCCTTGGATTTGAAGGACCTAAACAGACCTTCAATTGCTGAGAAACCAATCATCCTTTCCAGGACTAAGCTGGTTACCCAACGCACAGTCAAGCAAAGCCACCCGACTCGTCAGTCAATGGTGACGTCAGATCAAAGCACGGAGGGTCTAAATGGTGAAAATGAAGAACAGTCATGAAAAATTGACTTAGCCAGGGCTAAAAGTGCCCCTACTAAAGAAAGGTGCCCTTGAATTTGGAGCCTCAAACTCAGGTTTCTAACTTGTTCACTCCCAGGCATACCTCTTCAGGATGGTTCTATCTCAACAACAAATCCGTCAGCAACTACTAAAGATCAACTGAATGACCGAGAGAAAGGATCGAACAGAGGCACTTCAGCCTGGAAAATGATAAAAAAAAAAGTGTTCAACACTCAAGGAGGATGCCTAAAAGGTCAAAGGTGAATTTGTTGACTGGAGTTAAGAGATTTTGGAGGCAAAAGTGGCCAAACATCCCACAATCAGTGGAAATCAAGGTTGGGAACTCCAAATCAGGCATATTAACTCCCCAATTAGGTTTTGGATGCCCAATTGATGCTTGCAACTCCAAATTGACATATCAAAGCATCTAGGCATCCATTCTTCATTATTTCTTTGCAGGTTGAGGAGCCAAGAACAGTATTTTCTTCTCCAAGACGTACTTTCAAGATCTGACTGAGGAGTTTTCACCGTTCTTCATATTTTTGAAGATCAGTTGCACATAGGGACAGTGTATCAAAGGTTGCATCTACATGCATAATTTTCCAACAGATCCAGAGAGAGTTAATAACTTCCAAAATTCTTCTTGTCCTTTTCCTCTTTTCTTGTCTTAGATATTCTTGCATGTCCAAGAAAACAACAAATAATCACATATATGACCAACTGGGTATAATCAGCAAAGCATTTTCAACAAAACCCACATGTTAGATTTTTCCAGAAAAAGTAGCTCTGCTGCCCCTATTTTTTAAGGTTTCCGGAAAAAGTCATAATTTTAAAAAACAGACAAACTGGGTTTGTTCAGCTCTGAAGCATGAATAAAACCCATGTGTTGGATTTTTCCAAGAAAAATCATTTTCTAATGCCTCTCTGCCTTTGCCGCCAAAGGGCTCTTGCATGTCATAGAAAAATTCGTTTTTTCGAATTTCTGACAATCTGGGTTTGTTTAGAAAATCATTCTCAACAAAATCCACGTCTCAAAAATTTTCGTAAAAAGTTGCCCCGGTAGGGCTATTTTTAGCAATTCCAGAAAAAGTTGTTTGAAGAGTGTCGTGTGCATAGTCAATCTTCAAGGTTTTCATAATGCAATTCTCCCAAGACGAATACAAGACCAAAATGGTCTTATTCCATGACTTTCTGAAAACGACTGACATCGATCTGTGTTGGGCACACCCAAACGTCAATTTGGATAGATTGACAAGTATAAACACAAGTCCACAGGTTCCATAATGGTTTCACCTCATATATCTAATAGTCTTCCAAGGCTAGTTTAGAGGATTGATATCGTTGGAATTTTACGTGCAACGAGTTCATGTGCATTTCTCACGGCTAGAGTGTTTGCAGTCAAACTTCGCGGTTTCATCATCAAACTTCGCGGTTTCATCATACAACACTCTTCCATTGAGAAAGATCAAGGAAAACGTCAAAAACATAAAGCTACAAAAGAACGTGGAAGGTAGTCTTTCCCAATACAGAGCCGCCACTGGTTAATACTACACTACCTTCTACGTCAAAGTGGAAACACAGACAAAAAAACGAGTAACCCTCCTAAGGGAAACAAAACGAAGGAGATACATACATCAAGTTGTTGATGCTAACAGTTAAAGGCATGTGACGATCTCCGTATAAAGAAGTCAACGACTGGTTGGGAGAATTGATGAGGTGTAAAGCACCCTAAAAGGACGTCCTACCCTTCAAAGTAGCATTAATGGTGACAAGAGTTAACTTGATGCCTCATTCCAAGTTAACTCCAGGTCCCACCGATCATGCATGTCAGATTCCACCAATTATGGATGTCTATTTCTAGATCTCCACTAATTGTGGATCTCCATTTTGGAGACACATTTTGTAATTTAAGTTCACTTGTAGTTAGGTTTCAGTCAACTAAAGTAGATTTCCAATTAACTGCTTGCTCACCTACTTTTAGACATAGGAATAAATCTTGCAAATTGACAAGAACTAAATGTTAACTCAAGGAAATTTTAGGGTTGCCTACTCCTTTGAGTCTCTATAAATAAGAGCCTTTGCTCATAATTTTGTAACTTTACTTCACAGTAGTGAAACGCTAAGCTAAAAAGCCCTCATACCGTTAGCCTAATATATGTCCTTGGATTGTATTTGTGATAGGGAAATGCTAAGCACAAACTTGCATTCTTCTTATTCAGATAGGTGTATCCAATATTGTTAATTTACTCTTGGTTTGATCGCATCATGTGTGAATGTCTCTTTGACACACGTTGCTGTCCCAAAGTGTAATCTTTGAAGAAGAATGAGATAATAAATCAGGAGAGCTACCTTTCCTTTCATCCAAAAGTCTCAAAATTTATCATTGAGTGTTGTTCTAATAATTTGTCTTTTGATCTACACCTCAGAAAGGTCTTGGTACCTCCTTAGGAATTTAGTGAGTTAGATTATCATATCTTTGTTGTTTCTAGTAGATTATCTTTCATCCCACACCTCGGAAAGGTCTTGGTACCTCCTTGGGAATCCTGAGATCTAATCTACCGTATGAAGATTGTTTGTGTGGATTCTATTTCGGTATAAGTCTGGGTGTTCAGAGCCTTCAGATGCATCCTAGGAGAAATATACATCCAAGTGATCGAACCATTCATTCCTGCTCCTATGCCCTCACGCCTTGTTTTTCTTGAGGAGATAGAATAGATTAGAATCTAGTTTAGTCGTAGTTAAGATCTGTAGAAACCAGAGAAAACCTTAGCTACAGCGCATTGTGTTTATGCACCCTTTTGTTTTGCCACTGAGTAAAAAGATAGGAACAGTAGTTTACTTCTCTTTTTATGCAAACATCAGCAAAGAGAGATCTTCCTCTCTATAAATTTGAAGAGCAGTGACTACACACTTGCAATAGATGCCGTTTTCCAATAAGCACTCCAGAGGTGCTAATTGAAACGCCAACAGAGTCTTTATTTCACATGCACCTTATAAGCTACAAATTTCAAATTTACAACTATTGATAATTTGATAAATATGTTTTGACTTTGCTTTCTAACTCTTCAATATTTTATTTTTTAGATTCTCGGTGGACAAATTGGGGTGCAAATGCCCCAAATCTCCAAAGATTTTCCCTCCGCATTTTATGCCAACCTTGTAGTGCATCCAACTATGAGCACAATTGGAGCTTGGTTGAGGCCATCCACAAAAAGAAGAGGGAAAAAATTAGCTCAAAAATGCCTCAATGACCTTGTCTTTATGCAATACAACCTTCGACTATGCACAAGAAGGGTAGACGACAAATCAAAGGATCCCATTGATTTGGATGAGATAGATCCTTATAGCGATTGGACAGGGTAGGATGAGCAGCCTCCATTGTTTACTGAAGATGAGATTCTTGATTTTGAGAGGCAAGCATTGGAGGATGTGGGTGCAACAAAAGCTGTAGGATTGGATGACATTGATGAGGGCCATGAGCCTGAGGAGTCATTACAACAACCTTCTATGCCAAGCGAGGAGCCACCGCATACCTCAAGGATTAGAACCTCTACTTCTCCCCAAGATTTCACTAGATTAGGGAAGAGGAAGATGTACAATGTTGCATTTACTATTTTCATTTTGTCATCTATCTATTGTATTAGGCTATCAGCCATTAGGATTTCGCATGATGATGCAATTTTGCACTCAATTTGCATTCAACTCAATCAAATTTAATAGAAAACACTTTTGTACTCATTTATGGACCCATTGGATACATCTTGTCATTAAATTTTGCAAAACAATTGTGTTACTAAAGAAATTTGGGCCTGCCGAGATTTTGCCAAGTTTGAGTTTTCTAGCTGTGCCCACAATGTCAGAAATTTGGGCAGAGGCAAAATAAAAGTTTGAAAATTTTATACACAAATAATGTCGTCATTCTATATATTTGTTCAATACAAATTACACATATATATAGAAGTCGTATTTCCTATATTATAGGAAGGTTCCTATAACAACTCCATTCTTACAGGATAACAAATAAACAAACTCCTAAATATATTAGTCGTTTTAACAACTCACAATACCAACAAATAAACTACAACCACTAACCAATAATTATAATATGACACACTAACAATCTACGGGAATGATGTAATATTCCCAACACACAACACTTATTTATAAACTCTCAAGAGGCATCTTTAAAGGGAAAATAATAATAAAATAATCCCCAAAAGTGTTGCTTTGAAACAAACTAATTTGAAAACAAATAATTAAATGCATTATCCCTATCTAATAAAATAAGGAAATAAACTCTTTTAAACAAATAACTAAATAAAATCCTACTAAGAGGCTTATCTCTATCTCCTTTGAAAATACCAACTTTTGTCACTTATGTGATTAGAATCCAAAGTAACTTTGGCTTGCAAACTTTGTCAAATCCTCTAAACTTGGCAAACTTTTTATAAAGCCTATGAATGTTAAGTATGTCCCTAACATGAACAAAAACCTACTATCTATAAGTGAGATCACTAAGAACCCTACTTTTTACAAAAAGTTTCAAGGAAACAAATATAATAACTACTCTTCAAGATAATAAAGTGATTGTTGTTGGAATTAGTGAAAGGGCTTGTATAAATTGTTGATCCCAAAAAAACAGTCACATGCACTAATAACGGTTGAGAGTACCAATAAAATTCGGAATGTAATATATGGTCACATAAATTAGCAATATTTGTCTATGCTTAGTAAGATTAATTGGTAGATGGACTTCCATTCATTCAAAAAGTCAAAATGTGCACATAGGATGTAAGATGAGCAAACAAAGCCGACATCCATTTGATATTGATAAGGCATGGCAAGCCAAAGGGATTTAGGAATTGGTAAATGTTGATTTGCATAGTCCTATGAAGGCACCTACAGTGTTTGGTGGAAGAATTTCTTGTTACTTGATGAATTTTCTAGAAAAACGTCGACTTATTTTTTGAAAACAAAACAAACAAGTCAAGAGACTCGAGACACTTAGATCAAATAATGGAGGTGAGTTCACCTCCAACCAGTTCAAGGAATTATACAAGAAGGTAGACATCAACAATATACTACTCCAGCAAGGGGCTTAGCTCGATTGGCTAAAGCACCCTGTTGCAAGCAAGAGGTCACGAGGTCTAGTCTCTCCCCGTCCCCATGGTACCGGAGGGCATGTCGCAACAGCATCACCGATCACATGAAAAAAGTTTACCAAGTGCACTATGGTTTATAAGGGGGGGCTACCTAATTCCTACAGTCTAAAAAAACAATATACTACTCCATGTTTCATTTTTTGTAAGGGTTTCTAGTCCCTTCAAAACTTGTTTTAAACCTTCTATCGAAAACAATATACTACTCCATACACTTCACAACAAAATGGAGTCACGGAAAGGAGGAATAGAACAGTTATGGAGATGGAAAGTGCATGGTGCATAGTTGAAATGTGTCATATAGGTATTGAGCAGAAGCTATGAATACAACAGCCTACATCCTTAACAAAAGTCCTCATAAAGCCTTGTAGAATGTCACTCTAGAGGAAGCATGGTCAAACAAAAAACCATTTCTAAGTGATTTTCAAGTTCTTGGTTGTATCGCTTTTGCACATATTATAAGAAAAAGAGAAGTAATTTAAAAGCAAAAAGAAAACCATATATGTTTGTTGGCTATAGTGAACTCCAAAGCATACAAACTGCAAGATGTTTCTAAAACAAAATTGTGGTTAATAGAGATGTTATTGCATATAAGAAAATTCCATTCTTTTTAATTAATAGTAATTCCATAGATAGTACAAGTTTATGGGTAACTACTTCTGGTTTTGAAACATGTCCAAGCATTGATATCAAACAAGAAACATAAAAAGAGTCAAATTCAAAGGGGGATTAGATGGAGAAAATAGTTACA
Source organism: Sequoiadendron giganteum (assembly GCA_007115665.2). Taxonomy (NCBI): domain Eukaryota; kingdom Viridiplantae; phylum Streptophyta; class Pinopsida; order Cupressales; family Cupressaceae; genus Sequoiadendron; species Sequoiadendron giganteum. Next base: position 385,064,968 of record CM021103.1, on the reverse strand, counting down.
CTTTGAATCTTCACAAAAAGATCAAGGATTTGGTGGAAAAGAGAGTGATGGTCAGGTTTTACACCCGATTAGGAGTGCCAACAAAAGAGACCAAAGTGTGCTATTGTAATGTCTCCATTTTCGATGTTCTTTTTGGGATACTTTGGTTTTGACTCACTTACTATTTTTAGTAAGTACTATATTTAGTAACTAGTCCTAGCGGCAGTGCAGTGTAGGGTTTCTTGTTTGGGCAGTGTGTGGAAGTTGTCTGGTGAGCTTTAATGTTTTGTGCTAGTTTGATATTTGGTGAGTACTTACTATTTTTAACAATTGCTATTTATAGCAAGTCTTTTTTAGGAAAACTGGTCTCAGACCCATAGTGTTCTCAACAGTGTTATTTCTATGGTGGCATTAGAGAGCCTAAGGTTGGATTATTTAATATTTGTTTTTTATCAATCAATTAAGTTATTTTTATAAAATAACTTTATAACTTAAGTGAGGGGGTAGGTGGTCATCTAAAAGTACCTTGGTGCCTAATGAGAACTTAACGTTGTTTTAAAAGGATGAATAAGGCAAAATAGTTTCCTTATGAGCAAGGACACCCAAGGAGGAATATGATGTTTTAATTTATTAAAAATTATAAGGCTCATAAAGGGGGCACAAGATTTTGGAGGGAAAAAAGCATTTCAAACCTAAAGTTGCCCTAATTCCCTCTCTCTCTATAAAACTTCATTTTGACTCTCATTTGGACAAGATGGATTTGACAACTTTGGTCAAATAATCGATACTGTTCATTAAACAGAGGAGACAAAGGCTCCTTAAATAGAATTACAAAGACGATGTTTCTAAAAGAAACAATCATTAACAAGAGACGAAGTTAGAAACTACTAGATGACCATTAACAACACAAATAGACAGATATTATACTAATACCCTCCCTTAATGGTCATCGTTCTAACTACCTAGAGAAATAATAGAGAAGGCTGCCCCTTTCTTCTCAAAACGCTTCTGCAACAAAAGACAAGAGCCAACCACTAACTCTGCCACTTGAGATGAGTCTACCACCAACCCTCCCAAAAACTATAGAACTTCTGGATATACCTAGAAAACAACACCAATCGTCCAACTTGATGTTGGATAATAGAATTGTCCCTCCTTGTAACCAGAGACACACTGAGAACAACTGCCACGATTTTGAGGAAAAATTGGCAAACTCTCCAAACTGTTGCAGATGAGCAAGATACCCGAAAACAGACTACAAAAAAAAACACTGGTGCAGATGTTCGCACAACTCCAGGTGCGACTAAAAACAGACTACAGCAAAGTATGATTTTTGAAGAAAAAATCACCAAACATAGAAACTTGAAAATTACAAGTCATCGTTTTTTTCGGAAAAAACAATAAAAACCCAAACACAATTTTTGAGGTGAAAAATCGATCAAAACCAGACACGGATTAGAGTACAAAACTTCATTTTTTTGAGGAAAAAATATTAAAACCGAGACATAATTTTTTAAAGGAAAAAATTATAAACCCACCAAATAATTTTTGAGGACAAAATTATTAAAACCCATAATTTTTAAGGAAAAATTATGTAAACCTAGAACATCGATTTTCCAAGATTGAAAATAGCACAATAAAAACAGAGGGTTTATTAAAACCCTAGCCACCAAAAATTTATTAGAAACCTTTTAGATAGATGGGAACCAAAAATCCTCATACCAGAACAAATTCGAGGCAAAAATCCGCTCAAATCAAAAGCACGAATTTCTGGAAAAACAAGAAACGCCCAAAAAATGCAGCAAATAAGGGAGGAATGAGGAAACCCGTCACAGGTCACAGCCAAACAAAAAAATGCGCCTAGAAATATGCAAGAAACGCGACCAAAAAGAAGTCAAGATTTTGCATGCCTAGAAAAGTGCGAAATCGTGCCAAAAAAACAAACACGTCTCAGATTTGCAAACAAAAATTGCATCACGAGCAAAAACTCGATTTAAGGTGGCGCTGGTCTTCTCTACAAATCCCACGAATAGGTTCCCAGGTCGCATGGGTTGGGAAGACAAAACCTAGGTCACAAATGAAGATAAAATTGAGAAACGCGGGTTGAGAAGACCAAAACCCAAGTCACGAATGAAGAAGAAACAAAGACGCGTGCAGACAGAGACGAATCTCACCAGAAAAAACCAAAGAAGTGACACCTTCACAAAATGCGACTTCAAGAAACACAATCTCACAAAAAAACGCGTCTAGGAGATTTTTATTTTTTTTAAAGAAGGCCCAAAGAACTTCGAATTATAGCTTAAACAAAACCCACGAAAATCTTAACACAAAAAATCATTCTTCAATAAAACCTCAAGAATTTCGAAAGAAATTCTTGAAAAACGATTTTTTAATTAACCTGCTCTGATACTGTTCAAATGATCGATGTTGTTCATTAAACAGAGACAAATGCTCCTTAAATAGAATTACAAAGACAATGTTTCTAAAAGAAACAATTGTTAACAAGAGACGAAGTTAGAAACAACTAGATGACCATTAACAACACAAATAGAAAGATGTTATACTAATAAACTTAAGGAGACTCTGCTAGATTGTTTCCAGTTTATCGTTTACAGCTGGTTGAGGACAAAAACCCTCATCTTTAGCACTAGTTTCGGTGGTGAGAGATCCACCCTAGCTGGGTTTGGTGTGATTCCACTCAGGGGTCACCTTATGCTTCACGGATTTCTGATTTCTCAGTGTTCTATGCTTGAAACGATGAAGATATTTGAATACTTTTGAGGAGAAGCTTTGGGGTTTTGGTGTGTTGAAATGTGATTTCTTTTGGATTTGATTTGGCATTGATCCTCAAGGTATTTTTCAGTGGTTTGAAGCTGATTTCCGAGTTTTCTGGGCTTCTTCATTTCCAGGGCAGAAATTGATTAAGGGTTCATAACTTCATTTTGGCTTGTGGAATTGATCTGGAATCCCCTATCCAAGGCGCCTCATTTAACATATTCACTTGCATTTGTTAATGGAATTCTGATTTTATAGAGAAAATCGCCCTGTTCTAGGAGGCTGCCCATGTTGGTGAGTCCTGGTGATTTTCTGAGACATAACAGCCTGCTGTTGTATAGGCTTAACTCCTATTTGGTTGGGGTAGAAGGGTCAAACTTGGCGCTGGGATCCAAGGAGGTTTGTTGGCCATCTCTTTGGTGTTAGCTGAAGCAAATCTGAAGTGTTTTGAGTTGCTGTTAGAGTCCTTTTCCAGGTCTGTTATGCTGTTATCAGATCTAATTATGTATGTGTAAAACTGAATTTGAAGATGTTGTCAAATGCATAATGAAAGGTTCAAAGGAGTGATTTCTGTTCTCATAAGTAGTTATATTTCCATTTCTTTCCTTTATATTATCTATTACATGTATGCATATGTAAGCATGAAACATACATGAAAACCAAACACACAAACATCATAAAAAATAGTGTAAACAACAAACAGAGTTATTATTATTTTCAAAAACAAAAAAAAACTAGGGGCAGTCATTACAGCTATACCACAATGAAGGATGTGAGTGAAGATGGATTGCCACAATCAGCAAAAGGTCAATCTACAAGATAAAGAAAGTGTATGGTACAAGGCACTGAGCAAGTTCATTTTGCTCTTATTGCTAGTGCTTTATAAGCATTTGAACCTCATGCATTTGGAAAAGTCAAAGGAAATCTTGCAAAGAAATTTATCCTAAGGGATACTTGGTGCATGCAAATATGTCCCAAGATACTTCCATGGTGAAAAATGTTAGGCATCAGATGATTAGGAAATCAACATTGGATTATCCCTGATATAGCATTGCATTGCATTGTTGTCTAGTCTTCCATATATGATGATGCTATAATTTGTGTTGGTAATGATCGGTCTAACATGAAATATTCAAGGCAAGATGACACTTCATAGTACAACAAAGTGATCCTAGTGAACCTAGTATTCAGCACCTCTTCCTAACTCACTCAACAGCTGTAGTGGCTACCCATGTACTCCGATGAGATTGATTGGCAACCAAAGGGACACTTAAAGATTTTGTTGTCTCTAATTAAGCCTATTATTGTACTTAAGTTCACATTATTGATGTAATGACTAAATCATTCAAATTGTATTAGATTAATGGAGTTTTTTCATAGTAATAATATCTACAACGGATATATGTTGTTAGCATTGAAGAGGTATAGATTTTTAGTTTGGTTATTATTGTACCATCATTAACACATTGTTGTAGGTAGACATTTATTTGTTATGAGATTGTTCCTCATTTCTAGGAAATAGTTCATTTTCTCAAGCTAATTTAACAAGCCTCTATACAATAAAATATTCTTCAGCTCAAGAATATAATCATAATACTCATGTTCCTCATTCCTTGGTTGAACCATCCATCACTTATGAAAGTAACATATCTATGTGTCAATGTACACAAGAGGCTACATGAATGATTGTATTTTGGATTAAAGTGAGTCAACTAACATGATGTCCTTAAAGGTAATTAACACTTTGGCTAGGAAAGTGTTATTAGAATCAAAGTCAATGTCATTTGTAGTGTTGAGTCTCAAAACCAAAGCTCCACTTCTTAGAACCAAATCTTACTCACAAGGCCAAGGTTGTCGTCATGCAAGTGAAATCAGCTCATCTATAGACCGTGGAAAGTTAAAGGCCAACTCAACAAGAGTGGGTTATATCTCCTACACTTCGAGCTCAGCTTAGACTCAAGAGGGTAATCCCATGGGTATATCTTTGTTGGCGTTTCAATTAGCACCTCTAGAGTGCTTATTGGAAAATGGCAGCTATTGCAAGTGTGTAGTCACTGCTCTTCAAATTATAGAGAGGAAGATCTCTCTTTGCTGATGTTTGCATAAAAAGACAAAGTAAACTACTGCTCCTATCTTTTTACTCAACGGCAGGACACAAGGGTGCATAAACACAATGTGTCGTAGCTAAGGTTTTCTCTGGTTTCACAAATCTTTAACTACGACTAAACTAGCTTCTAACCTATCCTATCTCAAGAAAAGCAGAGCATGAGGGCATAGGAGCTGAAATGGATAGTTCGATCACTCGGACGAATACTTCTCCCAGGATGCATCTGAAGGCTTTGAACTCCCAAACTTATACTGAAATAGAATCCATACAAACAATCTTCATATGGTAGATCAGATCTCAAGATTCCCAAGGAGGTACCAAGACCTTTCCAAGGTGTAGGTTGAAAGATGATCCACTAGAAACAACAAAGATACGATAATCAAGCTCACTAAATTCCCAAGGAGGTACCTATTGTGACCTTTTCACACATCACCCCATGCCAGATGGGGACCCCCCTAATTTTGCTCCATTTTGGTCTTTTGGCTTTTGTTTTGCGTCTCTCTCTCTCTGATCTTTTGTCCTTTCGGGGATGTCCCCGTTCTTTGACCTAATTTGAAATTTTGGCTAAGACTGAAGTGAATCTGTGAAGTTAGGGTTTTGTTCTTCAGGCTGGATTGAGATTAAATCAAGTTGGTAAATTGACAGCTGAGCTTAACATTGCTTTCAGAAGGCTTCCAGCAAGCTCCCACTGAATTTTCATCATGTTCTAACGACTTACTATTTTTAGTAAGTGTTCAATCTGGGAGCTTTTCATCAGGATTTCGAGATTCTAACTACTTCAACACATTCAGGCAGCTTCCAAGTGCCTACACATGAAATTTGACCAGATTCAAACAACTGGCTATTTTTAGCAGTTCAGCCTTCAAAGGCTATTTTCAGGGTTTAAACGAACAATTCTCCAATGCATGACTGGAGAATGGATCTGGGTTTTCCAAGACCTTCGCGATGGTGTAACATGCAAATCAAGATGGTGACTTTCAACGGTACAGCCTTCTGAGGCTATTTTTAGGGTTTGCATGCAGTAATTTTTCAATGCATGTCCGGATATTCCATGTGGGTTTTTCGAGAGCTTCGCAACAGTGTGACATGCAAGCAGAGAAGATCAAGTTTCAAGGACTTACTATTTTTAGCCAGTGCCCGCATGTTGACCAGTTTTCTGGGTTTTTCTGGGTTTTTCGAGATCCCACGGGCACTGTAACATGCAAACTCATCCGACGTCCGATTGACCACTTTCCGGACACTTACTATAAATAGCAGTTTTATCCCAGCAGCTACCCAACACTTCAGTCCAGCAAGCAGAGTGGCAAGCAACAAAAACGAGGTCAAACGGAGACCATTCAGGGCACATGCATATCAAATTAGGGTTTCCAGCTTCGATGCCTAAAAAGAGGGGTAAAAAGCCAAAGTTTTGAAAAACGAAGATATCCCACTGTGATCAGCATCCTTCAGGCAATCCACTGGTAAAATTTGGGTGCAATCCGGGCACTTACTATTTATAGTAAGTCACCTCCAGAACACGGCTATAAATAGCAAGTCAGTACAAGAGGCGGGTCTGAACTGGACAAGTAGGCGATGAGGATCACGCCTAGCAAATTTTATGACAAATGGAGTTGTGGAAGTCATAAAAGCAAGGATTTACTAAAAATAGAATGTGAAGGTGGAAGGCAAGCAGAGGCATGAAAATTTTGCTAAGTATGGCAAAACAGAGGCTCATACTCTTGAAGGTGCCCAGCTAAGAAGAGAAAACTTCCAAGTCAAAAATGAAGTCTACATGCTCAAATGCACCTAAAAGAGGTGAAGAGTCACCATGGGCGTGGGAATCCCCTCACTCCCCCTCATCTACACCTTCATTTTCCTCCTCCCCATGGCAAATGCGCCCAAGGGAGGTGAAAAGTCATAAAGGACGTGGAAATTTCCTTCTCCCTATGTCATATGCGCCAAGTTGATAAGATTTCCTCCACACTAGGTGAAATGCGCCCAGCAAGACGGAGGATGTTTAAAAATATTCTAAGTGTTGGGAAATTCCTACACACCCCCCTAAATGCGCTCACCTTGTGATAGGTGTTGGAAAAGTTTCTAATTAAGATAAAATGGAAGCTTGGCAGGTGAAATGCGCCCAGCATGAAGAGGTCATTTGAGAAAAGTTTCTAAGGCATCAAAGTGGAAGTAGCATGTGCCATATACGCCCAAGGTTGAAGATGGAGGTTGACATGGGAAAATGCGCCCTCACAGTTGAAATTCCACCTCCATGTGTTATATGCGCCCAAGGTATGGGCAAGGTTGCAAAAAAGTTTCTAAGTATGGGAGATTTCCTCCTCATACTCTCATATGCACTCAAGGCAAGAGGTCTGATGAAATGCGCCCAACATGAAGAAGTTTGAAAAGGTTTCTAAGTTTAAAAAGGAAGCTTGACCCTCCAAATGCGCCCATCATAGAGGATGTCAAGCAAAAACGCCTAAGGTGTTGAAAATGGAAGGAGCTACCCTCAAATGCGCCCTTAGCAAGAAAGGAGGATGTTAACATAAAAAAATTCTAAGTGAGGAATTCCTCCTCCACCCCTCAAATGCGCCCAAGGCAATGTGACAGCTTTAAAAAGTTTCTAAGGCAAGAAAGTTCCTCCTCCCTACCCCATATGCGCCCACAAGGAATGAGGAGGCAAGGTAAAAAAATTTCTAAGTGTGGAATTCCTCCTCACACTCTAAAATGCGCCCTCCAGCAAAGGTAAAGTATAAAAACGCCTAAGGCATCAAAAATGGAAGCATAGAGTGGTAAATGCGCCCAAGGTGATGTGAAGGTGATAATTTATCTAAGGCATGGAAAATGGAAGTAGCATGTAGGAAATGCGCCCAAGGAAGAAGGTGGTGGAAGTGTTAATAAATATTCTAAGGCGTGGGAAATGCCTAAGGAAGTGAAGGTAAAGTCATGTGTTGTGAGGTGCGCCCAAGGTAAGCTAATTAAATAAAAAGTTTCTAAGGGATTTTCTAAGGTAAAATGAGAAATATGCCTAAGGAGGGAGGTATTGTTAAAATCTCCAGAGACAAGATCAAATGCACCTGGGAACAGGGGGAATTCTTCAGGAAAACTAAAAAAGTAACAAGACAGGAAATTGAAGATTGCAGGTGTGGAAGGCGGTCAGAGTAAAAGTGGGTGAACCTTAGCAATTTTATTATTTTCTCAAAAATAATAAAAATTAAATGTACCCCTTCGTTTGGATACACATGAAAACGATGATTTCTGAGGGGAAATTTCTTCTGGGTATTGGATATTTCTCACTGGGAGATGATTTGAGGTTCTTCCACACCTTGCTTGTGTTGTTTCGGCAGAGATCTTTGCCTAGCACCAGTTTAATGATTTTCCTAGGCGAAAATAACTTTTCTAAGGCAAAGAAATGTTCTTACAAAAAAATGCTTTGGCTTGTGATGTCAAAGTGAGCGCCTGGATTATAGTGGATGAAATTCATAAAGCAGGTAAAATTGTCTAAGGGAAAATAAAGCAACAGGGGGTCAAATACACTCACAGGGAAGAAATTTGTCTAAGGCATGGAGGAATTTGAAAATGAACTAAAGCTTGAACATCAAGCGTTCAAATGCATCCTCAAGATGAAATATTTTCTAAGGCACAAACTCCAGGCAAGGTGGTGGATACGCAAATGATGAAAGTTTGCTAGAAAAGTGATGAATTCTACCACATCCGGAGATCAATCGGTCAGAACATGAGAACTAGGTAGGTAAAGTGAGTTTTTAATGTTCTGATGCTCTTCTTTTTGTTCGTTTTGCAGGAAGAAGATGTTGAAAGAAATGGCTAAGTGTCGGGACAAAGTTGGAAAGGTTCCCAAGGGAAGAGAAATGGCAGTGAAGATTTGGCTAAGGCACTAAGAACGTGATGCAAAAGAGGCAAATGCGCCCAAGGCAATGGGCTAAAGAAATGCGAAAGTTACAAAGAAGAAATGCATCCAGGAATGAAAGCAACAAGAGGACTTAGCGAAGAAGAACTTTTTGCAAGGGGGGTTTGAACCAAGTGTTGTTGTGTGCTTGCCTCCTCCTAACGCAACAGAATTGGCCAAGAAGAACAGTGGGAACACGTTTCTGGACGAGAATCTTCTAGAAGAAGATAGTGGGCATTAATTGCTCATAGTGGTTCCTGCAAAGGAGTGGAGAATATTCTGTTCATTTATTACCCACTCCTCTCAATGGCAGTTTTTAGGGCAAAAACCCTAATTAGGGCATAGGTGGCTCAATCTAAGCCCTTTATTGTAATTCAATCTAAGCCGTCTCTTGGACTGGGCCAGCTATAAAAGGGGCATCCCCCCTCATTTGTAACAGAAAAAAAATTAGAAGTAGATGTTAGATCAGAGAGTATAGAGGATAGAAGTTAGAATAGATAGAGAGATAGCTTAGAAGATAGCTTAGTTTGAAAAGGAAGGAAAACTTTCCCTTTAAAAGTTTTGTAAATGGTTGTTGTGAACACTTTTCATAATACAAAGAGTTTCATTGCTTGGTGATTTCTTCTTTTGTTATGAGGAGCTAGCAAGGCCCTTTCATCTTTCTGATTCAAGTAGATTGAGTATAGTAGACTTTATTTTTATGCAAGTAGTTGTTAATTGTGGAGTGTGGCGCTTTGGTTTGAGCATATCTTCTTTCATCCATACCACTAGCGGGCTTAATGATGGTAAGTCCGCCCTGCGTGGTCAACTGGAATATCAGTACCTAACTTCGGTTGTGATTCGTGTGTTCACTTGCATCGTTGTGACGGAGTGTACATGTTGAATCACAATTTGAATATCTTACTCATCCTCTAAAGATTGCACCAACTTTGTCAGAGTTGTCCGAAGGGAGACGAAGCAAAGTCTGGTTCGAAGATTGTTTAAGCCGATCCTCGTCCTCCACCCTTTAGGAGTAGATGGTAACATCTCTAATCCTTATATCCTTTTACATTCAGCATTATCCGATTAGTTTAAGAACCCGAACTTCATTGACAGATCTCCTGAAATTTGAAAATCCTTTCTTCGAAGTTGAACAATTACGTAAGTCCCCTTGGAATACCCAGCATATTCACATCAACCAACTGAGTCTATTCGCAATAAAAGGAACCTTGGAGTTGAACGCATGAACTTTCACGCAATCTTAGCATGCAAAATACTTTGATCAAGAGAGAATAGAGTGACCATTGGACATTTTATTTTGTGTTGGTGTTGTCATAAAAAACACGTCAACAGTACCAAGACCATTCTGAGGTGTAGATCGAAAGACAGATTATTAGAACAACACACAATGACAAATCTTGAGACTTTTGGATCAAAGGCAAGGTAGCTCTCCTGATTTATTATCTCAATCTTCCTCAAAGATTACACTTTGGGACAGCAACGTGTGTCAAAGAGACAATCACACATGCTGCGATCAAACCAAGAGTACATTAAAAATATTGGATACACCTATCTGAATAAGAAGAATGCAAGTTGTACTTAGCATTTGCCTCTCACAAATACAATCCAAGAACATATACTAGGCTAACGATATGAAGGATTTTTAGCTCACTGTTTCACTACTGTGAAGTAAAGTTACAAAATAATGAGCCCAATGCTCTTATTTATAGAACTCAAAGGAGTAGGCAACCCTAAAGTCTCCTTGAGTTAATAAACAGTTCTTGTCAATCAACAAGATTTATTCCTAAGTCTAAAAGTAGGTGAGCAAGCAGTTAACTAGAAATCTACTTCAGTTAACTGAAACTAAACAAAAGTCAAACTAGAAGTCTACCTCAGTTAACTGACACCTAACTAAAAGTGAACTTAAATTACAAATGTGCCTCCAAAATAGACATCCACCTTTAAAGGAGATCTCAGATCCACAAATCGTGGGAGTCAATTAGACATCCTTGATTAGTGGGATCTGACATGCATGATCTGTGGAGATCTGGAATCAACTTGGAGAGGGGCATCAAGTTGACTTCAGTCATAGTTATTGCTACTTTGGAGGGTAGGACGTCCTGTTGTGACCTTTTCACACATCACCCCATTCAAATGGGGACCCCCAATTATTGCTCATTTCTGGTCTTTTGGCTTTGTTTTTTGGGTTGTTTTGTCTCTCTCTCTCTCTCTGATCTTTTCTCCTTTCGAGGATGTCTTTGTATTTGACCTAATTTGAAATTTTGGCTAAGTCTAAAGTGAATCGGTGAAATTAGGGTTTTGTTTTTCAGGCTGGATTGAGATTAAATCAAGTGGATAAATTGACATTTGAGCACAGCAGTACAGTCAGAAGGCTCAAGGCAGGATCCCACTAAAATTTCGGTGAAATCTGACAACTTACTATTTTTAGTAAGTACCTAATTTGAGGCTTATTCCTCAAGATTTCGGGATTCTAACTACTTCAGCACATTCAGGCAGCTTCAGGGTGCCTACACATGAAATTTGAACAGATTCAGACAACTGACTATTTTTAGCAGTTCAGCCTTCAGAGGCCATTTTCAGGGTTTAAACATACGATTCTCCGATGAATGACAAGATAATTGATCTCGATTTTTCAAGACCTTCGCGATGGTGTAACATGCAAACCGAGATGGTGACTTTCAGAGTTCAGCCTTCCAAGGCTATTTTTAGGGTTTGCATGCAGGAATTTTCAATGCATGTCTGGATATTCCATGTGGGTTTTGCGAGAGCTTCGCAGTGATATGACATGCAAGCGGAATGAGTCAGTTTTAAGGGACTTACTATTTTTAGCTAGTGTCGAAACATTGACCAGTTTTTTGGGTTTTTTTGGGTTTTTTGAGATCCCACGGGCACTGTAACATGCAAACTCATCTGACATCCGATGGACCACTTTCCGGACACTTGCTACAAATAGCAGTTTCACTCCAGCAGCTACCCGACACTTCAATTCAGCAAGCAAAATGACAGGTAGCAGAAATCAAGGGAATCGGGAGCAGTCCGGAGCACATGCAAATCAAATTAGGGTTTCCCCTGCTACGTCTAAAAATAGATGGAACAAAATGCAGATTGGTCAGAACGAAGCATGCCCCCATGATCAAAATCTTTCAGGCTACCCACTGGCAAAATTTGAGCACGATCTGCATACTTACTATTTTTAGTAAGTCACCTCATGGCTATAAATAGCACGTCATCACCAGAAGTAGGTATGAATAAGTCACTCCCATCATCAACAGCAAGTGGAACGAATTTCAAAGCAAACGAAGATACAAGGATTGATCAAATTTAGGGTTTACTAAAAATAGCAAATGGCTAAAAATAGCATACCGGTATGGGCAGTAGATAAACAAGGTGGCAAGTCAATACAAGCACAGCTCAGAACAAGATGAAATACAAGGAAACCCTAATTTCTCCGAGTTTGCTAAAAATAGAAAGCCAAGGCATGGCTGGGGCGTTGGAAACTTATAAGTGATAACTGGCATGCAGACATGTCGTATGCGCCTAGAAGGAATAAAAGATATGAAAATCTCTAAGTGTGAGATTTCCCTGAGCATAGGTGAAATGCGCCTTCTAAGGGCATAGAAATTCTTCTAAGGCATGAAGTTTCCTCTTCATACCCCTATATGCGCTCAAGGAAGGTGAAAGGTCACCAAAGGCATAGAAATATTCACCAAGGCATTGAAATTCCTTGAGGCATCCTCAAATGCGCTCAGGGAAGGTGAAAGGTCATGAAGGATGTGGGAAATTCCTCCTACCCATGCTATTTGCGCCCAAAAGTTCCTTGAGCATGGGTGAAATGCACCCAACTTGGAGGAGTTGATGAAAATGTTTTTGAGTGTTAGCAAATTCCTTCACACCCCCCCTAAATGCGCCCAAGGAGGATGAGGGAGGCTTAAAAATTTCTAAGGCAACAAATGAAAGCACCACCTTCAAAATGCGCCCACCTTGCATAAAGTCACTTCAAAATATGCTAAGGCGTGGAAGATGGAAGTAGAGGACTTCATATGCGCCCAAGGCAACATAAGGTTGAGGTGGAGACAAAAAAATTCTAGGCGTGGAAAATAGAAGTGGTATGTGTGAAATGCGCCAAGGCATGGAAAAGCACAAAGGGTTTCTAAGGCGTGGATTTCCTTCACCACCCTCAAATGCGCCCAAGACATAAAAAGTTCCTCCTTCACATAGCAAATGCGCCCTCATGGGAGATATTTATAAGAAAAGTTTCTAAGTGAGAATGGAAGTTGCCTAGGCTAAATGCGCCCAAGGCTTGGGGAAATTCCTTCTCCCTATGCAAAATGCGCCCATGAATTCCTTGTCCACCTGCCAAATGCACCCAAGGGGTAGAATGGAAGTCAACACATGCAAATGCGCCCAAGGAGTGGAATGGAAGTCAACACATGCAAATGCGCCCACAAGAGGAGGCAAGGTAAAAAAAATTCTAAGTGTGGAATTCCTCCTCACACCCCAAAATGCACCCAGCAAGGAAAGAAATGGTGGAAAAATATTCTAAGTGTTTGTAATATCCTCCTCACTAGCTGAAATGCACCCAAGGTGATGTGAAGGTGATAATTTGCCTAAGGCATGGAAAATGGAAGTAGCATGTAGGAAATGCGCCCAAGGAAGAAGGTGGTTGATGAATATATTCTAAGGCATGGAAAATGCTCAAGGAGCATACGTTAGGAAATACGCCTAAGGAGGAGATAATACAAAATTTCCAAGTGCAAGATGAAATGTGCCCATAAGCAGGAAGGGAAATTCTCCGAAAAATCAAGGAAAAACGGAGATTGCAGGCCTGGAAGAACATCCAGAATTAAAAGTGGAATAAACCTTAGAATTTTATTATTTTCAGAAATAATAAAAAATTAAACTTACCCCTTCGTCTAGATACACATGGAAACGATGATTTTTGAGGGGAAATTTCTTCTGGGTACTGAACATTTCCCATTGGGAGATGATTTAAAATTGTTCCTCACCTCACTCAAGCTTTTTCGACAGATATTTTTGCCTGGCACCCGTTTAATGGATTTCCTAGGTGAAATAAAAATAAAATCTCTAAGGCAAATACGAGAAAAGTTTCTACAAAAAAATGCTTTGGCTTGTGATGTCAAAGTGAGCGCCTGGATTACAGTGGATGAAATTCATAAAGCAAGTAAAATTGTCTAAGGGAAAATAAAGCAACAAGGGGTCATACACTCATAGGGAAGAAATTTGTCTAAGGCATGGAGGAATTTGAAAATGAACTGAAGCTCGAACATCAAGCGTTCAAATGCATCCTCAAGATGAAATATTTTCTAAGGCACAAACTCCAGGCAAGGTGGTGGATACGCCCATGATGAAAGTTTGCTAGAAAAGTGATGAATTCTACCACATCCGGAGATCAATCGGTCGGAACATGGGAATTGGGTAAGTAAAGTGAATTTATATCATAAGTGTTCCGATACTCTTCTTTTTGCTTTGCAGGAGGAAGATGTTGGAAGAAAGGGCTAAGTGTCGCGACAAAGTAAAGATGAAGAAAGTTGGTGAAGAGGTTCCCAAGGAAAAGCGAAATGGCAGTGAGGATTTGGCTAAGGCGTTAAGGACGTGATGCGAAAGAGGATAAATGCGCCCAAGGCAGTGAGCTGAAGAAATGTGAAAGTTGCAAGAGGAGGAAGTGCATCCAAGAGTCAAAGCAACAGGAGGGTTGAACGTCAAATCCTTTCAAATTTTATTATCTGCAGAGACGATCTTAGGGACTCTTTTACTCTCCTCCTGGCGCAACAGAATGGGCAGACAAACAGTGGGAACACGTTTCTGGACGAGAATCTTCTGGAAGAGGATAATGGGCATTAATTGCTCGTAGTGGTTCCTGCAGAGGAGTGGAGAATATTCTGTGCGTTCATTGCCCCACTCTTCTCGATGGCAATTTTTAGGGCAAAAACCCTAATTAGGGCATAAATGGCTCAATCTAAGCCCTTCATTGTAATTCAATCTGAACCGTCCGCTGGACTGGGCCAACTATAAAGGGGCATCCCCCCTCATTTGTAATCTATTAGAAGTAGACGTTAGATCAGAGAGTAGAGAAGATAGAAGTTAGAATAGATAGAGAGTTAGCATAGATTGATAGCTTAGATTGAAGAAGAAGGAAAGTTTTCCCATTGAATTCTTTGTAAGAAGTTGTTGTGAACACTCTCATAATGAAAAGGGTTATCATTGCTTGTGGTTCCATCTTTTGTTTTGAGTAGCTAGCGAGGCTTCTTTGTCCTTCTAATTCATTTAGAGTCTTAAAGTAGACTTAAAGTAAAGTAGATTTCATTTCATGCAAGTAGTCGGTAGTTGTGGAATGTGGTGTTTAATTTGAGCAAGCTTCGCTTATCCATACCACTAGCGGGCTCACTGATGGTGGGTTCGCCTTGCGTGGTCAACTGGAACATTATGAACTTAACTTCAATTACGGTTTATGTGTTGATATGCGTCGTTGTGACGGTCCCTGCATGGTGAATTGTAGTTTGAATATCTCTTGTCATCCCTTTGAAGATTGCACTGGTTCTGCAGAAGCTGTCCGAAGTGAGGCAAAGCAGAGCTTGGTTTGAAGTTGCAAGAATTGATCTTTGCGTTCCACATTTAGAATAGATGTTAGAATCTCCATCTTCACATCCTTTTACTTTCAGCATTATTCGGTTAGTTTAGGAACCCGAGCGTCATCGACATATCTCCTAAAATTTGAGAATCTTTTCTTCTGAATGAGCAACTCACATAAGTCCCCTTGAAATAACCAGCATATACACATCAATCAACTGAGCCTATTCATAGCAAAAGGAACCTTGGAGTTGCACGCATGATCTTTCATGCAATCTTAAGCATGCGGAATACTTTGATCAAGAGAGAATAGAGTGACCGTTGGACATTTTATTCTGTGTTGGTGTGGTCACAAAACACACGTCCTTCTTGAGTTTCTTTACACCTCTTCACCACTTGTCAGCAGTGCCTCTATCCAGTCGTTGACCTCTTCCTCTTCAGCCCCTAGGAAATTAATGCTCCTCAAGATGACAGCGTGACGTCTAAGCATCTTTTCACCTGTCATAAGCTACTGCTAATAGTCTATGAATTTGGCAATTGCTTCATCCAACTTGATAGACATGGCTGCAATTTTGGCTAACTTGCAACCATTGGGATCATCAAGGAATGTGCTATGGATGACGTCTTGGAATCGTTTCTGCACTGTTCCTAGCTCGATGTATTCTCCCTCATGCTGATATTCAATGTGAGGGAAGGATATTACCAACATTCTTGCGAAGTTGATAATACCTGCGACAATATGCCTGTAGTCAATTAGCTCCACAGAATTGGCATCATAGGCTTTCAACTTGCAAGCCAATTGTTCCTTCCAATCAAAAAGATGGCATTTGTTCTCTGTGGTGGTAACTGATTGATATGCCAATTGCAAATCAACAACTGTTATTTCATCTCCCGGCCTCTTTTCCGCTATCCTCAAGTCTGACTGTTGGATCTCTGAGCAGAGTCCATGTGCTCTATCTCTCAACTGGTATGCTTCCACCAATACACATCGTCCTCTAACAACAAACTCATCCACTTGATTTCTCAAGTGTTTTCCATATGTGATCAACTGATGATGGTTTCGCTCTGCGAGGAGATCTAGCAACTCGAGGTAAAGCAGAGGAGTTGGGAGTGTCGTGCATCAAGCTTGAAATATACATCCTCAATTGTCGATTTCCGGCCTTTAAGGCTGCTTTGTCCTGTCCATCCTTAGTCATCCTCTTTTGGGTGCTCGTTGAGGCAATTCCGAGAAGGTCTGCCTCCACTTGACGAGTGGTCTTTCCAAGGTTCACCTTTGATAGCGTGAAATCCCCGACCTCTACCTCATGTATGTTTCTATCCTCAGGTGGGGCAGCAGTCTCTATGATGACCTCGTTATCCGCATTCCTTTCTACATGTACTTGCTTCTTCAACTTCTTTGTCGGCATGTCTTGAGGGACATGATCGAACTCTGTGAACTCGAGCTAATAGGATGGTATTTCCCTCTTCCTTCCAAGATAACTCTCAAGCCAGATAGAATCCCGACTAGCTTCATTGGAAGGAGGAACGTTAGGCCCCTAAATGTTGGATGAACGAGACTGTGTTGTAGCGATGTCTCATTGTGGCAAGTCCAAGTCAATGGGACCTTGTGACTGTTATGATGGTGGTGAAGTAGGCGGCTCTGTTTCTATCACAGGCACCATTTCTGCTGCAACTGCTTCTGTGATGGGTTCCATCTTTGCTATGATTATCTCAATCACTGGCTCTGGTTTGGCTATAGTGGTTTCTACCTCTAGTAAATTGGTGGTTGTCTCCATCTGTACTTCTTGCTGATTTGTACTAGAAATTTGTGTTCTTCCCCATGGAATCCTTGACATCCACATTCCTTCGGGAAGGATGCTCATCTGTTTTCTTCTGGGCTTCTTCCTGGACCTAGAAGGTAGTGAAGACTGAACCATTGGCGGCTTTGTTCGGGAAAGTACTACCTTCCTTGTCCTCTTGTTGTCTAGGTAGAGTCGAATGTGTCTGACTACTCTCCCCGTTCTTTCCTCTATAGACGTGCTCTCTTTCGCATACCAATCCACTCTACCGAGTGGCTGTGAATCCACCTGATCCATGGAGGGAAGAATGACTTCTTCCTCATCCTCAGATAAGCCCTCAATGTCCTCTGACATAAAGTCAGCAATTTGTGAGAGCGTGAACCTGCTATAGTTCCTTCTTCGCACCTCAAACTCATCATCACAATTACCCAGTAATCTTCTATGGAAGATTCATGTGATGAGTGTTGCTCGAGATGTGCTGCATAGAGCCCTCTTGGATCGTATGATGACCTCCTCTCAATGAGGTACTTGAGATTAAATCTCACTGTTTCTTGGCTCATCAACCTGGCATCGGTTGTCGTCTTGCATCTATAGAGTCCCATCTGAATGGGAAATTTTGTAGCTGACTTCTTCTTTTGGTGTAGATAAGTGTGAACCTCAACCAACTGTCTCAGGAATTCCATGAACACTACCTTATCTGAAGGTAGCGTGGCATCATGGCGGGGTGACCATTGTAGCCATACACGCGTATGTAGGTGAAGGTGGGGAATTGGATAAACCAATCCGCCCAGTCCACCATTGCCTCCTTGGCTATTGGTGATATACGCACAGGCATCTCATGGTCGAGCTCTCGCACGGTGTGCATGATGAAGAGGTCATTTATCTTTTTGAAGTGTCTTTCCGCTTGAGTAAACTCAAGACACGGAAAGTATTCTTGGACCTTCTGCACACCTAAGGTCCCCACAGTGTTTAGTGTCTTGAATTCGCCTTGGAAGGCAATCAGGTATACCAGGTAAGAACACATGTGGAAACTATGAGCTTCTAGAAACCCGATAATTTGTTGGAGTGTGTCACTGATCAGAGAGGCCCAGTCATAATGTTCTCTCTTGCTGATAATCTTACCAATGATATAGAACATCCACGGCTGAAAATGATTGCCCTCCTGTCCAGTGACTCTGTTGAGTAGAGTGATTAACACTGCGTACTCATCTCTGAATTCTCCTCGTCCAACCAATTTGGGCAAGCTGGCCTTTTTCACCTTTAACCATTGTTCGACCATTTTCAGCGAACACTTGTCTTTTGAAGCTTCAAATGCCTTTTTGCATTCCTTCACAGATATGACCTTATTGGTAGGGCATGGCCGAATTGCAAAACATGTCTCTGTCTTTCGGCTTCAAACTGTAGATCACTCTCCCATCCGCTGATAGGATTTCTCTTTTGGTAGGATTGTAATGCTTAATGCAAGCAATTACAAGCTCCACACTCTGTAATGTGATAGGAATTGATGCAGCTTGAAACAACCCAAATTCTTCTATGTTCCATAACGTGATTTGATTCATGCCCTCTAAATCCTTAGAATTGACCTTGGGGTTCTTCTGAAACAAGTTTGTGTCAATCGTTTTCAAATAATCATGGTACAAGGCCGTCTTGGTCTTGTATTGTACCTGGGAGTACTGCATTCTGAAAGACTTAAAGATAGACTGTGCACACGACCCTATTCTGACAATTTCCGGAAACCCATAAAAATAGCACCTGCCGAGAATTATTTTTCCGAGAAAAATCTAGCACATGGGTTTTGTTCGTGCTTCAATGCTAAACAAACCCAATTCCTTGGATTTTTGATTTGGAGACTTTTCCGAAAAGATCCCTAAAAATAGGGGCAGCAAGTTTGTTGATTCTAGCAAATCTGAAAAGATGGGTTTCACTGAAAAATTATGTTGATCATACCAATTGGCCAGATCTGAGGTGGCCTGCTATTTTCTGTGACATGCAAGAATTTTAAGGCAGTAGAGAGGAAGTAGACAAGAGGTGGATTGGAAGTTATTATCTGCCTCTTTGCAAAAATCTGTCTTTGGAAACAACCTCGGAGAAGGAAACCCTTTCTGCCACAGATCCTCAAAAAATATCGAAGAATGGTCCAAAACCCTTGCCAGATTTGGAAAAGACGTCCTTGAGAGCAATTTGTTGTTTTGATCTTCAACCTGCAAAAAGAAACAATGAAAAAGGACGCCTAGGCTTGATTATATAATGATTCAAGTCTAGATCCATCAAGTATAGGTGCCAACTCACGACTTAAGCCTGATTTGGAGTTCAAAATTTGATTTCCACTGATTGTGGAGTGTTTGGCCTCTTTTTGCCTCCAAATTTTCTTAAGTCAACATATTTGCCTTTGACCTTTTAGGCGTCCCTTCTTGAGTGTTGAACATATTTTTCATCATTTTCCAGGTTGAAGTGTCTTTGTTTGATCTTCGCTCTTGGTTGTTCAATTGATCTTCGGCAGCTGCTGATGGATCTGTTGTCGAGATGTGATCAACCTGAAGAGATATGCCTGGGAGTTATCAGCTCAGAAAACTGAGTTTGAGCCTCTAGTTTAAAGGGCGCCTTTCTCCAAGAGGGGCGCTTTTAGGCTTGCCTTTGTCATTTTTCATGACTGTTCTTCGTCATTGCCATTTAGAACCTCCATGCTTTGATTTGACATCACCGTTGACTGACGAGTCGGATAACTCTGCTTGATTGCGCATCAGGTAACCAACTCCATCCTAGAAAGGACGATTGACCTCTCAGCTTCTGACAGCAAGTTTAGGCCCTTCAAATCCAAGGGCACCCTTGGCCAGCAGGGGCGCTTTTGGCTTGTTAACTGATCATACTTATGGTGTAAACTGTCTGCTTTGATCTCTGTCATCGGATGATTCAGTTGTCAGATTCCTTCGCTGACAGTCTCGTTGTCGAGATCGGTCAAAGCTGAGAAGGTTGTCTTGGAGGTCAGTGAGTAATCAAGCTGCATCTATATGCTCCAAAGACTGGGCGCCTTTCTTTAAGAGGGGCGCTTTTGACCAACACTCAGCAATTTTCTTTCATTTTTTGGGCGTGTTCTTCATTCAGCATCTCCATGTTTCGTTGACATTTGCCTGTGATTCCTCCATCAGATTATCTTACTTGAAGATGTGTTAAATAGACAACACGAACATGAAGAGGATGACTGTTTCCGGCAGTGTTCCACAAAGTTTCCTGAAGGGGACACGTCCCCTATAAGGGACGCATCTCGGGGACGGGGGGACAAGGGGTCTAAGCTTGGGGACGGCGGGGTGACAGCGGTGGGGGGGGCAGTGGGGGGGCGGTGTTGATATACATATGGTACTTGAATAACTAGTTATAAAAAGATGTTTAAGAATAACATTTCAAATTGAACTTTGGAAAATTAGTAAAATTGCAAATACTAACATTTTGAATACTTGAATACTATTACTAAAAGACTAAAAGTAAATAAAAAATTGAAATTGAAATTTGACAAATGAAATTGTCGAATTTGAGATTTCTATTATATGAATATCGAAAATATATGTCACATCAAAATATCATATCATAAAAATGATTACAATGAGTAACATGATACATTGATATGAATCATAATCAAAATAAGTACAAAATGCAAAAATGTAGTGAAGGGAGGCCTCTAATCATCTCCAGACTCCTCATCACTCGAACTACTAGAATCCTCGTGCTCAAGCTCTACCAAACTAACACCAACCAGCCCTGCATCTGAAGCCAAAACTGAAGCATCCTCATCAATCTATTATGGCTCCTCTGGCTCTACATCCCACCGTGCTATTGGACTCTCTTTGTACAAAAGAGTTTTGCGGTCAATGAGACGCAAAGCACTATGTACAGCCACAAGCTTCTCTGCTCTCCTAGAGGTAAGTTTGTTCCTCTTAAGAGAGTGGATGAAGCTATATGTAGACCAATTCCTCTCAGCAGCTGAAGAACTAGAAACTTGAGATAATAATCGGATGGCTAGAGTGGTAGTGAAAGATCCTGATCCATGGCAAGTCCACCACAAAATTGGGTCCTCCTGCGCCATAGTTCGCATATCCATCTTGGCTGCATCTGAATAACCCCTAAGAGTGGCAAGTTTGGTCCACTCAATGCAAATCACACTGGCATCTACATCATTATACATCCTCTCAATGCACCTGAAGAACCCTGCCTTCACCTCTGCATGCTCTATAGGTGTCACTCTACCAGGCCTAGTCAAATACCACTTAGGATTAAGTGCATAGGCTGCCATGTGCAAGGGAGTGTTGAGCTTCTCCCATCTCCTATGAATGATTGGCTGAATGTGCTCGTGGTAGAATGCTAATGTGGGGCCCCTCTCTCGCACAACAACCCTCATCTGATCAAGCATAGAATCGATGCACTCATACACCTCTCCAAAGCTAGGTGCATCCACATCCCCATACCTAATATATTTTGCATCACCCCAAAACACATCACTCTTCATTGTATCCTTCACCCTCTTCCCCTGCTCTGTCTTAGACTCGGCCCACCTACTCCAATCTGCTGTCATGACCATGAGTTGCAGTGCCTCTTGCAACTCAATCATTTTGTCCAAGAGAATGAAATAGGAAGCATATCTCGTATCAGTAGGTTTCAAGAACTCCTTCTTAGCGAAGGTCCTGAAAAGTGCATGTGATGTGTGGTGGTTGCAGATAAACATCTGCACATCTCTCGCATCATTAACCACTTCTCTAATCCAATCAATCTTTCCCATGTCCTTGAGTGCATTGTTCATGGCATGCACGCAACATGCGGTCCACCAAATATGCCTGTAAGTAGCCTCAACAAGTCTCCTTGCAGCTTTGCACACATGTGCAGCATCTGTCACAACTTGGACCACATTTTGTGGCCCAACCTCCTCAATAGCATCCCTGAGAACCTCAAACTGAAAATCAGCATCTTTGCGATGCCCTGAACAACCAACTGCCTTAAGAAAATATGGGCCCTCAGTACATGTAACCATGATGTTAATGAGTGGACGATGGCTAATGTTCGTCCACCCATCCATGACTATGTTGCATCATGTCTTAACCCAACACTCCTTCATCTTCTCCATCAACAAATTGATCCTGGAATAGTTCTTATCCAAGATCGTAGTCCTCAATTTCGTCTCACCTGGTGGCACATATGATGGTCCTCCCTTTGCCTCCATCGATATAATCTCCTTATAATAAGGAGATCGGGCAACATGAAACGGGATGCCATTGGCAAAGCAGAACTTGCCAATGGCATCATCTATGTCATCCTTGAGCTGCACATTAAACAAATCTGCTATGGGGTTACTTTGAGTTTGACTTTGCAATTTTCATTTCCCCCTCCCCTCTCCTGCATAGGCACTAGAAGAAGAACCTGGTGTCCCTCCTACTCTCATCTACAAAGTATGGCTAGATCTCTGTGACTGGCTATGTTGAACATGTGTCCTATGTTGCAAAGTAGTAGGCACAGTTGCAGCTAGAGTATCATCAAGAATACCCCATAACTTATTTATTTCAACTTTGTATTTCATGTTTTCTGGTTTTACCAAAAACTCACATATCCCCACACCTTTTCCTCTAATGAAAAGAAGGTGTGCATTCACTCTAGTGATGCTCCCATACCACCCATCACCACAAAAGTTGCACTTTCACCTCCTTGTGCCACCGAATGTTGCCCCTTGCCTGCTTAGATCTTTTGTTGCAAATTGTTTGAGAGGGGATTTGGAATCAAAAGGACCCTTAGCATACTTTGCCAATACTGCAAAAGGGCACTCTAAAGTACTTGCTTCACTTGCCATGAAACTAGTTTGGACTTCATGCTCAGCCCCATGGTCACCCCCCTCAGCCTCAAGTGCATATTCAGGATCGGTATCACTATGTGAATGGACCTCATTCTCACTCATGTTGATGTCATGAGAGCTCATTGTGACACTGCAGTAAAAAAATAAATTCTATAAGTGCCTAGTTTCAGCCTAGTTTAACAAATTTGAAACTAAAATTTTAAAACTTCATGATGAATCTTGATGGAAAGATGAAAAAAAAAACAATGAGCTTTGAAATGAAAATTCAAAATATGAATATGCATTTGCAGCCATGTATATGAAATTATGATTAATTTTTTAATCATAATTTCATAGACATGGCTGCAAATGCATATTCATGTTCTGATTTTCATTTCAATGCCCATTTCAAACATCAAACTACATTTTCAAAATGAATCTAAAAACTTGGAAAACAAAACAAAAAAAAAATGAAAAAACTTCAAAAAACAATCATAAAACCCTACCTTGTGCTTGAAAAATCCTTCAAAATTGGTGTAGAATGCTCCTCCTCTTCTTCTTTATCCTTCTCACCCCTCTTGCACTTGCAGCACCTCAAACTCACTCTTTCACTCACTCTTCTTATTGGTTTTCCTCTTCTTCACCTAGCTGCTCGAAAACATCAAATGCATATGTGAGTAAAAAAATGAGCAATTAGAGTGTTTTATTTCATTTAAAGGCTTTTAGATGGGTCCCACAAGCCTTTAGGGTTCGACCCCAGGCACAAAGACCAATAAAAATAAAAGAAATTTAATAAAAAGCCTATTTTCATGATGTCCCAGCGCGGGGGATGCCTAGGCATCCCCCGCGTATCCCTGACGTTTCTCACGTCCCGGCAGCAGTGGCGGGACAGCGGAGGGACATCCCCTCTACCGTCTCCAAGTCTCTGAAACATTCGGGACGAGGGGACGGCTAAAATTTAGGGGGGGACGCGTCCCCGTGGAACACTGGTTTCTAAAGGATCTGGTGACTGCTTTTAACCCTTGAGATCAAGGGGCGCCTTTATCCAAGAGGGGTGCTTTTAGCTTTGTTGATTGCAATTTCTCCTTGGTAGTAAGGCATCCTCCTTCCAGGGTTAGCCAAATTTTGGCCTTTTTCATTTTGAGAATCTCCTTCGTCAAACGGCATCCTTTTCTACCTTTTCTGCCATGGCTTCTTCGTCAAAGCTTTTGAAGCTTAGCTATCAGCACCTGGTATTGGCCAATTTGCCATTAATGGCTACGGAGCTCCTAATTTTGTTCCTGAAAAACAGAAATAGACCCACCAGAGTAAAACATGTTTTTTGATGATTCTAACTTGACTAGTGTGATCGTGAAGTTGATTAATCCTATCAAAATCATTTTCAATAGTTTCTAGGAAGGCCCTATTTTCAGGGGTTTTCCCTAAAAATAGGGGCACGAAACCCTAATTTTCAAATTTTCAAAATTTTAACCATATGTTCCTTGATAGAAACCCACAAAAACCTTATGTTTGATTTGACCTAAAACAAACTTTTGACGACATTTTTACATGATTTAGCTCAATTTAAGCAAAATGCCAAAAATTTATTTTGGGATCAACAATCTTAACAAGTATTTGTTGACGTGTGTTTTATGACAACGCTAGCACAGAATAAAATGTCCAACGGTCACTCTATTCTCTCTTGATCAAAGTGTTCCGCGTGCTAAGATTGCGTGAAAGTTCATGCGCTTGACTCCAAGGTTCCTTTATTGCGAATAGACTCAGTTGGTTGATGTGAATATGATGGGTATTCCAAGGCGACTTAAGTAATTGTTCGATTTCTTTACTCAAGCAGATGAAAGGTTTTGGCTATGATGCTCTGGTATTTGAACGGACCGGGAAATACTGAATTTAAAGGAGGTAGGGATAGGAATTCTACAATCTATCTCTAAGGGTGGAATGCAAGGACTAGCTTTAACAATCTTCAAACCAAACTTTGTTTCGTCTCCCCTTCGGACAACTCTGACAAAGCTGGTGCAATCTTCAAAGGATGGATAGGATGTTCAAATTGAGATTCAACATGTGCACCCCTTCACAACGAAGCAAGTGGGCACACAAATCACAACCGAAGTTAGGTGCTGAGATTCCAGTTGACCACGCAGGGGCGGACTTACCGTCAGCTAGCCCGCTAGTGGTATGTATACAGGAAGATATGCTCAAACCAACGTCACATTCCACAATTAACACTACTTGCATGAAAACAAAATCTACTTTACTCTACTCTATTCAAATTGGAAAGACGAAAAGATCTCGTCAACTGCCCACAATGCAAAATGAAGTCACCAATCAATGAAATCCTTATATTATGAGAGTCTTACACAACAATCTTTTACAAAAACTTTCAAAGGGAAAGTCTTTCTTTCCTTTCCAACTAAGCTAACTCCTAGCTCTACTTTAACTTCTATCTAGCTCAACTCTATCTCTGATTTCTGTCTAACTCTGATATCTTCTAACTGTTTTACAAATGAGGGGGGATACCCCTTTTATATCTAGCCCAGTCCAGTGGACGGCTTAGATTGAAATACAATGGAATGAGCCACCTAAGCCCTGATTAGGGTTTTAGCTCTATAAACCGCCACTAAGAGGAGTGGGGCAATGAATGCGCCCTCCACTCCTCATCAATGAACCACTACCCGCCATCAATGCATGTCGTCCCCTTCCAGAAGGTCATCGTCCAAAAGGGCGTTTCCTTTCTCCTTCTCGCTGGCTGCAAATCTGATGAACCTGGATAATACTGCCTAAACTTCCTGATCCGAAATGGGAGGAATGTGATCCAACTGAAACTCTAAAACTGTAACTGCCTGCCCATGCCGAGCACAAGATTTCTTCCAGGCAACAAGGGCATCCTGGGTGTTCTGTATGATACTGGAGAACGTAGCAGTGTTTTCGAAATCATCCTGTGTGAAGGTCTTCACCTCAGAAAAGAATGGCGTTAATCTATCCTTCAACCCATCTGCAGTTACCTCTTCAGAAGTCAAGCTCCTGGCAAAGATTGCCTCCAATGTGTTGAGAATTCCATCTAAGATGTTCGTCATGGCCTTTCTGACCCTGACAGAATCTGTCTGTGATGCATCGTAGAATCCCCGGCCCGTGAGTACTAAAGAGTACCATCCGGCGAAGTCGTATCTATCCCCCTGCTGAATTACACCTCCCTCAACCAAAGTCTGTTGAGGTATGCTCATCAAAGCCCCCAAACGGAGAACAACTCTCGTCTGATAGATATGCGCCTCACCCCAAGCATGGTTAACTGCATCCATCCTCGCCATAATATCGGAGGCTTGCCCATAGGCATGTGCAAGATCCTCCATAAACTTTCTCGTTTCGACACGGACGTCGGCAACCCATTTGTCTGCCTGTTGTGCCATTCTCTTCAAATCTTCTAACCCACTGATTGACTCCCTGCAAAATTCAGCTAGAAGCTCAATTGTCGGATTCTCTTACCCACAAGGATGGGACAAGTGTTGTACGTATCCAATCAGTGTCTTGTGTTCTACCTTCAATTTCTTGTATTTGCCCTCAACATAGGACAATCTATCCTCGAGTGCTCGATAGGAATTATCGCACTCTTCTACTACCTATGCTCTAGTAGGGAGGCCAAGTTCCATAGTTGTCACAACATAATTTTCAGGAACGGCCTCATCCCGATCACACTCTACCCGAGGCACTGCATATGTAAAGTTCGAGATCCATCCTCATCTGTGGATATTTTGGAGAACTTCCTAGCCGCCTTCTTTGTTGGAGGTGCGTTGATCCTCTGTAACAACTCCTCCATCTCAGTTGCGGGATCAGTCTCATCTACAAGATCACGCCTCATCCTATCCCTTAGCCATTCTGGCACCTCTTGCCGCATGTCTAATATAATAAAAGGATGCTCCACCTCAGCCTCTACCTCGTGAACTTCATTTTTGCCTTCGCTTTGACGAGGCTCATCATTATCAATAGGCTCAGTGTCTCCTGAGCTCTGGGCATCCTACTCGGAAGTAGCATCATCCTCGAGAGCTGCCTCAATTTCCTGCTAAAACTGAGTATCAGTGGCCGTCCCCTCATCTGTTTCTTGCTGATTTTCTTGTTGATTATTTTCTCGGGGCACGTTGATGCTCTGGCCCACTGATTCTCTACGAGGTGGCTGGCTTGCCACTTGCACTATCTGCTCTACATCCAATCTCTTCCTATGATCAACAAACAATGATACCTCCTGTAAGCTTGGAGACTTTGCCCGAGATGGTGTATGCAAGGACTCCTCAACTCTCAAAGGCTCAGGCTAAACCGGCTCTTTTCCTCTTGGCTCTGGAGTTTGATCCACCTGCCTTCTCTGTCTAACT
Organism: Sequoiadendron giganteum; assembly: GCA_007115665.2. NCBI lineage: Eukaryota > Viridiplantae > Streptophyta > Pinopsida > Cupressales > Cupressaceae > Sequoiadendron > Sequoiadendron giganteum. Next base: position 385,037,688 of record CM021103.1, on the reverse strand, counting down.
GCTGGCGATCTGTGATCTCCCATCAAATTATAGGTAAGGGGAATTGATCGTGCCTTAAGTCGGCTGACGTGCCTCTCTACCCAACTCCGTGTAAATGTTAAGACTAGGATACAAAGAGTATCCAAGTCGGTGATCTCTGGCTCCGACCAATCTGGGAGTGGTAGAGGCGTATCTCTCACTGTCTCGTAGTCAGCCTGTACTACATTTATGTCTTCTTCAATCTGATCCGGCACTGGGACAATCTCGCACTCTCTGATCATTACCAACGGTATCCAAGAGAACATTCTCTTCCTGATCTCGATCTCATCCACTGCACTGGCCCAAAAGTCTTCGATCTATGCTTTGTGCCTGAACTCTTCTGACAATATCCATTTGATGTTCCTGTGGGGATCGTAGTGGTGCCTGCTGGTATGGTAGGAAAAATGGAAGAATTGGAGCTCATTTTCTGCCTCCCTAGCTGCTTGCAGTGATGGGCAGATTTCATCTGAATTCCCCATGGTAATTGAGAATCCGAGTCCACCTTTCTTCTTCTTCTTTTGGATCTTATCGTAAGCAATAAGTTGCCTAGATACTTCCAGCATCACTATCCTGTTGGTGGGATACCGAGGCAATCTATAAGGATAGGAAGAGAATCCTTGCAGCCTTATGTAGGTGAACTTTGGAAATTGGATAAACTAACATCTGAATTTCTCAATCATCTCTTGTGCTTCCCTGGATATTATGTGATGGGTCCTCTGCTGCAAGGTCCTCGTAATATGCATAGTGAAGGTGTCATTGACCCTTTTGTAGTTAGTTGTGCTTGTCAAATGCAATTGTGGACAAGCCTCATGTATTTTAAATTGATGGGAACCACACCCAATTGGTTCCTTGTAAGAGATCCCCCTATACTTTGTCATGCGGGCCAGCATATAGACAATATAAGAGCCCATATAAAATGTTTTTGTTCTTCTTACGCCACGGAGCTGCTCGTGAATGCTATCACTGATCAATAGTGCCCAATCTATGTGATCCTTGCCCTCTAGTACCAAGTTGATATAGTAGAACATCCAAGGTTCAAAGATGAACGCTTGGGGGCATCCTCCAACTCTGCTCAGCATCATAATCAGATCACCAAACTCCTGTCTCAAGTCCTCTGAGATTATCTGTTTGGGTAGTTTTGTACGAGTTGGTTTGGGCTTGATCATCCACCTAGTGTTTATCAAATCAGCACATCGGTCCGTTGTGGATGAATACATTCTTTCAGCCCTTTCTTTCGTCTTATAGATCATCTTCTCATGCACTGGAATCCTGAATGCTTCCCCGATTGCTTCAGGTGTCAGGTTGGCCAAAATCTTGCCATCTGGCGAAGTGATCGTTCTTTGTTCTGTGTTCTAGTGGTGGGCGCATTCCATGATGAGTTCTGGACATCGGATAGCTGGCGGAAAACTGGCAGCTGCATACAATCCGCTCCTAACAATATTGTGTGAAGTCACTAATGGGTGATGGCCCCCAGTCCCCATTATCCTTCTTTTGAATGCCTCCAAGTTGAACGAGCATAAATTTGTGTCAGCTAGCTTGCCCAACTTTGATGAAAATTTTGATTCCGGCAAGAAGGACTTGCTTAATTTCTTGATCACTGCTTGTCTGGATTCGGTGTGGTTGTTCCTGCCTGCAGCTCTTCTGCTTGATTCAACCATTCTGCAAAAGGGTAAGAGAGTTAGAAAACAAGATTTTGAAATAATAAAATAATCACCGTTGAGGGTGTCAGCAGATTTTTAAATAAAAAGGCTGCAACACTTTTTCCACTTTCAGCTGCAAACCTCAACAGTCTTGTTCACTTCAACTGAGAAATTTTTGTACTTGCAGCAGCTCTTGAGACTTCCCTCAAATTCGTACTTCTCTAAAAAAATGTACTTTCAGCAATTTGTAAATGTCTTCACAAATTTGAACTTTCAGCAAATGCAGCCTTTTCAACTTCAGATTTCTCAAAAACTTGGGACCTTCTCACAAATTCGCGCCTTCAGCAACTGCAGCCTTGGCACATCAAATCGTATCTTTCACAGCAGATTGGGACTTCTCAGCAACTTCGTACTTCAGCAGTCTCAGCCACTTCAAACTTGCTACTCAGCTTCCTTCACAAATTCAAACTCTTCCAGCAGCTTGAGAATATTTTTATTTCTCTGCAAACTCATACTTCAACTTCAGAAAATGCTCTGCATTCAGCAACTTGTGAGGAGAATGAAGAGGACTCAGAATATTATAGCCAGGTCGAAATCCCGCAGAGGCTATACTTAGCACTTTTTTGAATTCCACTTTCCCTCTCTTTTCCAGTCGTAACATTTGTCATTCGAAGCATCAGAATATCAAGCTTCTAGAATTATGAATTTCATCATTTTTGCACAGGCCTGCTTCATCACATTTGATCTTTTAAAATATTAAATCACTCACTCTGTTGGGCAATTTCGAATTCATTTGGCTAAGTCATTTAATCTCATCTTTGCCTTGGAAAAATCATTCAGTTCAATCTTCCAGCGAAAACACTTCGTGAAGTCATATTTCCCCTATTTGCCTTAGAGAAATTCTTGAACTTACCTTAGGAAATTTATCAAAATAGGCGCCGGGCAAAATTTCCTGTCGAAATGATATGAGCGAGGTGCGGAGCAAGTTTGAATCATCTCTGAATTGCAAACGTTCAATACCCAGAAGAAAAATCTTTCCAGAATCCATCATTTTCATGTGTATCCGGATGAAGGGGAACTTTTAATTTTTAGTATTTAAAAATAATAAAATGGCTAAGGTTTATTTTTCTTCACTCCTAACGTCTTCCACACCTGTAATCTCCAGTTTCTCGATCTCGGCAAATTTTCTTGATTTCTTCCTAAAGAATTTTCCCTCTGTAGAATTTTCTCTCTGGAAATTCTAGCATCATCTTCTAGGCGTATTTTTCATTTTCTCCTTAGAAAATGCCTTTGGAAATTATTTTTAAATTTAGATTTTATTGACTCACCCTTGAAGGGCGCATTTTACCCATCATGCTTCCATTCCATTCCTTAGGCAATTCCATGCCTAGACTTCCTTGCTCATACACTTAGCAATTTTCTTCTTTAAGTCCTAACTCCTTGGGCGCATTTCACATGGTGAGGAGGAAAAATATTTGACCTTAGGCGCGTTTCACCTAATGAGGAAGATCTTATCCCACTTAGAATATTTTCAAAATCACGTCCCCCTTTTACCTTGCCTTTGCCTTAGGCGCATTTAGCATGTGGAGGAGGAAAACACCTTGGGCGCATACCACACATGACACTTCCAACCTTGGGCACATTTCACCTAGGCAACTTCCAACTTTGGGCGCATTTGAGGGTGTGGAGAGGAATTTTTTTTTAAGTCTAGCGCATTTCCTCAACACTTCAACGTTTACCTTCTACCTTTCCACCTTGGGCGCATATGCTATGGGGAAGAGGAACTTGAGTGCGCAAATGAGGGGTAGTGAAGGAATTCCCCACGCCTATAGTGACTCTTCACCTTCCTTGAGCGCATTTCACATGGTGGGCTTCCATCCTTGAGCACATATGCTATGGGCAAAGGAAAGCGCCATCATCCAGTGACCTTTCACCTCCCCTGGGCGCATTTAGCCTATGCAACTTCCAACTTTGGGCACATTTGAGGGGTCCTTAAGGAATTTCCATGCCTTGGTGAATTTTGCCATGTCTTTGCCTCATGTGGGCGCATTTGACCCCTGCTCAAGGAAATCTTGGGCGCATTTGGCATTTGCCACTTCCATTTTATCTTTGAAGGCGCATTTTAGGGTGTGTGAAGGAAATTCCACACTTAGAACATTTTCTCCATACCTCAGGCATGTTTGATACATCTCTTGCCAGTTATCCCTTATAAGTTTTCAATGCCCTAGCCATGCCTTGGCTTTCTATTTTTAGCAAACTCGGAGCAATTAGGGTTTCCTTGCATTTCATCCCGTCCTGAGCTGGAGCTGGCGTGGCTATGCCTTCGCTAACTTTGCTACCTTGTTTATATCCTTATCTGGCACAATACATACTATTTTAGCCATTTGCTATTTTTAGCAAACCCTAAAATTGATCAATTTATGTATCTCCATTTGCTCTGAAATTCACTTCGCCTGTTCTTGATGCTGTGAGTGACCTGTTCACATTTGTCTCTGGCACAGACCTGCTATTTATAGCCATGAGATGACTTACTAAAAATATTAAGTATTCAGATCGTGCTCAAATTTTGCCAGTAGGTAGCCTGAAAGATGCTGATCCCGGTGGCGTGCTTCGTTTTGACATCTCTGTATTTTGTTCCATCTATTTTTAGACATAGCATGGGAAACTCTAATTTGACTTGCATGCACTTCGGACTACTCCTGATCGTCTTGATTTCTACAGTTTGTCGCTCTGCTTCCTGGAATGAAGTGTTGGGTAACCGTTGGGCTAAAGCTGTTATTTATAGTAAGTGTCCAGAAAGTGGTCCATCGGATGTCGGATGAGTTTGCATGTCACAGTGCCCATGGGATCTCAAAAAACCCTAAAAAACCCAGAAAACTGGTCAATGTTCCGGCACTGGCTAAAAATAGTAAGTCCCTTAAAACTGACTCATTCCATTTGCATGTCATACCACTGCGAAGTTCTCACAAAACCCATATGGAATATCCCGACATGTATTGAAAATCACTGCATGCAAACCCTAAAAATAGCCTCTGAAAGCTGTACTCTGAAAGTCCTTGTCTCGGTTTGCACGTTATATCGTCACGAAGGTCTTGAAAAACCCAGATCCATTCTCCAGTCATGCCTTGGAGAATCGTACGTTTAAATCCTGAAAATGGCCTCCGAAGGCTGAACTGCTAAAAATAGCCAGTTGTCTAAATCCGTTCAAATTTCATGTGTGGGTGCTCTGAAGCTACCTGAATATGTTGAAGTAATTAGAATCCCGAAATCCTGAGGAAAAGGCCTCAAATTAGGTACTTACTAAAAATAGTAAGTTGTCAGATTTCAATAAGATTTCAGTGGGATCCTGTATTGGGCCTCCTGACTGTACTGCTGCACTTAGATTTTACCTTGATAACTCAGTTTGACCTGAAACAAGCCTAAAGGATAGAAACCCTAATTTCGTAGACTTGGCAATCATTTCAATCTAGGTCAAAAGACGGGACATCCCCGGAGGGACAAAAGATCAAAGACAGAGAGAACCAAAGCCAAAAGACCAGAATGGAGCAAAAATTAGGGGGTCCCCATCTTGGATGGGGTGATGTGTGAAAAGGTCACAACAGTATTGAAATCACATAAAATGAACAATAATAAAATAATGACAACCAAACCCAACTTGATGTCTTGGTCCCAAAGATTGACACTAAGCCAAGAACAACTCACCACCTCAAAACCCCTATATAGTTGATACAATTGTGCAAGTATGACCCACATAAAAATATATCTATTGAGTGTTCACTTAAGAATAAATCCCTAGTTATATCACGGGATTGTGACTACACATAACTACTCCTACTCCACTACTGATTTACACTTGTTTGATGGTATGAGATTGATGCATGGTTCCAGACCAATGCCTCATCCTTTGGGCAACAGAGTCATAGCACATTGAGAAGGACCAAACTAAATAAAAGAACGTGAAGCCATGTATTTGCATACAACAAAGATCATGAAATTCTATAACAAAACAAACTTAGAAATCCATGACTAAACTGTATACATTCATGTATAAAATGAGAGATCATTACAATACTTGCAATGTCTTCAAAATGTTGTTACATTCATCTAACCCAATATTATACTCATGCCAACAAATGTGAAAAAGGAAAATGCATGGTTGCAACCAAGAAATCTTCATGAATATACACCTAATTCCCTAGAGACGTTTTGTAACAGAACCAACTTGCAATATTAATCTTCTTTGATTTTGAGGACTTGTACCCACAGAACTGGACTGGCATCAATGGCTGCCCTGCAACTTCCTTGGCATATGGAGACCACAACTGAACCAACCTCTCTAAATATGATGAAAATTTGTACCTTAATACTTGCAAGGCATCAAACGCTAATCACTGCACTATAGCACATTCAAAATCCACGGCTAAGGATAAATCCCACCCAAAATGTGCATTTCATATTGAAGGAGGACGTCCACATTTACTTCTGATAGCTGGGAAAAACAAGACCATTAATGCGAGTTGGTGAAGCATGTGGAAGTGTAAAATCCCCTCTTGTATTGCATGGTATTTTCATGATTTATTTTCCAGTTTGACACATGCGAACATTTTGTCAAACAATTACCATAATATTGCCAATTGTTTGATTCATGAGTTTTCTCAGATTTTAAGGCTTCATGCATATAGAGAATTAAGTTTGATATTCAATACTTCCATACATATGAGAATACAACTATTTAAACACCAAATAGATATTGTTGTTCATTACAGAAATATTACAGTACTGAAGCAAAACAACATTCAAATCAATACATTTTTCTCAGACTTAGAGGTCAGCATTACACAGGACGCCTCTCACATTTGCACTCCACAGCAAAAACCACGACTATCTCTCATAAGTGTAGCTACTGCACCCTTAATCCTCAAGTGACACCCTTATGAAATGCCACGACTTGCTGATGATAGCCACGGCCAAAGGAGAGAGGGAGGCTTTTGATATTAGTAGTCAATTATCTTCATAAAATCCTACCTTTCTACTGCCTTTCTACCTTTCTATTCCTACCTTTCTACTGCCAAAGGTTTAATGTAGCAGTGTCAGAATTTCCATTACATTGCAAATATATCAAGCGGAATAAAATTCGGTGGACTGCATTTAAGTTTAATACGTTCAATTTTTCCCCCTGAGAAAACCCTCATTTATATTGCATTCAAACTTTATATTTTATGTTGCAAATACATTGGAGCCCTCATTTGGAGTTTCAGGCCAAACCTTGAGTGAACCCAAGGTCATCCTGAACTTGAACCTATATCAAAACCATATTTTTTTCCATATGCAAGCCTATATAGGCGAACCCAGTAATATAGGAACTAGGGTTAATCCTTGAATAGAAATCCGAAAGGTGCAAATGAAACGTTTTGCATGTCAAGTTGGCACACAATGGTCACTTAGGAAGGGACTAGCTCAAGCCCATTTGAATCTAAATTTGAAAAAGTTGACATCATTTCTGCAAGTTGAGGAATTGAACAAGATTAGTTCCACAAATGCAAATCTAAACTTGGGTGATGGATGGGTAAACAAAAGAACAAGACCAATCCTTGGGAATAACTGCATATGGAATTCAGTTAGGGTTGAGTTATGTGCCATCTTTTACACCATAATTGCACCACTTGTACGCTAGTCAAAGCATAAAGGTCAAAGTGAGCCCAAAACGAAATGGAAAAGTTCAAGGTCTGCAATTTTCAACATTACAATATGTGTGTAGTAATAGGTATCTTTGCAACTTGTTTTCTAGCCCCATTTCAACAATGAATTAATTGTTCATAGCAATAGCAAGCTGAAACATGAATCATATATCACAAAATGGATCAACTATCTATACCAATATATTTAATATTTGTGAAGATACTATTGAATTGAAGTCCATATTGAGCATACAACAAATCATAGCAAGCTGAAAGGTGAGCCATATTTTATACCATCCAACCCCTAGCAATAAACAGCAAAATGTGTCATGCTTGCAGACATCAACCCTTGGGCATTATAGTTTCCCTATGATTAACTATGCTTTAGCTTACATATATTACATTAAGGACTCAAAAGTTACGAGAGGGGAACCCAAATTACCATCCTATTAAGTTCAAAATTTATTGCATCCAAGGTGGAAATAACAATGAACATTTCATCATTGGTTTTGTATGGGCTGTTTGGGCTTGCATTTGCTTCTAAAAATGTTTGTTCAAAGAAAGGGGTTTGTGCCTTGATGAGATTTGCTGTCAAGTGCACAGTGGCATGAGACATTTGTCAACAAATTCGTTTTGGGTTTAAGCCTAAGAGTTGATTCGATTAGCTGCTCATGATTCCATAAACATAGTGGCATGCAAATGAACAACTTCAATTCCTTTCTAGCGTTCCCAAACTCCTCCTCACTTCTCTCTTGATCTTTTTTTGCTCTCTTTCTTGTCTTTGAGCAATCCTTAGCTGCTCCTTTTTCCTTTTAATTTTATTCTCAATCTTTGTGTGCTTCCTTCTTTACCTCTCAGCCTGCCTTGGGACCTGTTGTGACCTTTTTCACACATCACCCCATCAAGATGGGGACCCCCTAAATTTTGCTCCATTCTGGTCTTTTGGCTTTGGTTCGCTCTCTCTCTGGTCTCTGGTCCTTCCGGGGATGTCCCGTCGTTTGACCCAGGTTAAAGTATTGGTTAAGTCTGTGTAATTAGGGTTTTCATCCTTCAGGCTTATTAAAGGTCAAACCGAGTCACGAAATTGAAATCTAAGCTTAGTACAGCAGTCAGAAGACTTCCAACAGAGTCCCCCTAAATTTTCACTGTATTCCGGCAACTTACTATTTTTAGTAAGTATTCAATTTGGGACTATTTTATTGAGATTTTGGAATTCTGTCAGTTCCACTGCATCCGGGTAACATCAAGCTGCCTACACGTAAATTTTGAGCCAGATCAGACGACTTGCTATTTTTGGCAGTTCAGGCTTCAAGAGCCATTTTCAGGGTTTCCACATGAGCTTTTCAAATGCATGTCTGGAGAATCCTTCTGGGTTTTCCAAAACCTTCGCAGTGATGTAACATGCAAACCGAGACGACCACTTTCAGAAGTCAGCCTTCGGAGGCTATTTTTAGGGTTCGCATGCAGTGTTTTTCAACGCATGTCGGGTTTTTCTTTACGGGTTTTTCGAGAGCTTCGCAACAAGGTGACATGCAAGCGGAGAAGATCGAGTTTTGAGGACTTACTATTTTTAGCCAGTGCATGCATGCAGACCAGTTTTCTGGGTTTTTCTGGGTTTTTTGAGATCCCACGGGCAATATGACATGCGAAACCATCCGGCAGTGGATGAGTCATTTTTCAGGCAGTTTCTATTTTTAGCAGGTACACTCTGGCAGCCGCCCAACACTCCAGTTCAGCAAGCAGAACGACATGCAGAAGGAACGAGGACAAACGGAGACCGTTCGGGATACATGCAAGTCAAATTAGGGTTTCCACTTTTATAGGGGGTAAAATCCAAAAATAGCCGAAACGAAGTACCCCACCCATGTCAGCACACTTCAAGGTACCTGCTGGCAAAATTTGAGCGAAATCGGAGAACTTACTATTTTTAGTAAGTCAGGGCACGGCTATAAATAGCAGGTCTGCACCCGAGGTTGGCATCAGAGTAACACTCAAGCTATCAAGATCAAGCGTTGCAACTTTCAGGCAAAACGGAGCTACTGAAGTCAGAAAGTCAAAACTTACTATAAATAGCAGGTGGCTATAAATAGCAGGTCAGGGCAGAGGACTGGCAAAACAGGTTCACCAGGCAGAGAAGATCATATGATGAAATTTTCAGGCAAAACGGAGCCTTAGAGGTTGAAAATCAAGGGACTTGCTAAAAATAGCACAACTTGCTAAAAATAGAATGCGTAAACAAAGACAGGCAGAGGCATGGAAAATATTCTAAGTGTGGGAAAATGAAAGTATCCCCTTCAAAATGCGCCCACCTCACAGATTGATAGCTTGAAAATTGTCTAAGGCAGAATTCAAAGTTGAGCATAGCAAATGCGCCCACCTTGATGGAAGCCTTGAAAGTTTCTAAGGCATGAAACAAAAGCTCATACCTCAAAATGCGCCCTTGGCTTGAGGTGAGGGAGTTTGGAAAATTCCTAAGTTACGAAATAAAAGCATGGCATATGAAGTGCGCCCTCACATGAAACCTCACTATGTGAAATGCGCCCACCTTGATGACTCTCTCAAAACGTCTAAGGCATGAAAATAGAAGAAGACCCATGTAAATGCGCCCACCTTGGAAGTGCCTTCAAATTATTCTAAGGCATTGGAAATCAAAGCATGGCACTTGAAATGCGCCCATGGTGAAAATAAAAGCAAGCCCTCTAAAACGCGCCAAGAGAAGGAGTGGTTAAGTAGAATATTTCTAAGGCATGAAACAAAAGTAGCCACCCCTATTTGCGCCCTCAACTTGGAGCCCACCATGTAATTTGCGCCCAAGGGAAGATGATGCTTAGGCTAAAAACGCCTAAGGCACACAAATGAAAGTATCAAGGGTGAAATGCGCCCTCAAGAGAAAGTGAAAGCTCACCCTCTCATCTGCGCCCCTAGATGAAAGTTGTCTACCCAATATGCGCCCAAGGAATAGGCTAAAAACGCCTAAGGTAAAAATGGAAGCTTGGCCTAGCAGATGCGCCCATGATGAAGAGGAGATGGGAGAATTCTCTAAGGCATTAAAAGCAAAAGTTGAGAGTATCAAATGCGCCCATGAGCTGAGGGTGAGTAAAGATGGGAGAATTCTCTAAGGCGTGTGAAAGTGGAACCTATGAAATGCGCCTTCACTTGAAAGTCTCACCCCTCAAATGCGCCCATGATAAAAATCAAAGCTCCACTAAGGAAATGCGCCCAAGGTTGCTGGAGACTTAAATTTTATTTCTAAGGCACGAAATGTGAATAGCATAAGCCATTTGCGCCCAAGGAGGGATGAGAAACTTGGAAATTTCTAAGGTACAAAATGAAAATGGGTTATGTTAAATGCGCCCTCAAGGAAGAGAATGTTAATAAAATTTCTAAGGCATGGAGATTTTAATTAAATAAAATAAAATGCCAAGGGGAAATATACGCCTAAGGGGGGTGAAGATTTAAATTTTCTATCAGGTGTGTGAAGTGAAGAATGTCTAAGGCGTGGGAATTAAAAATTGAATGAGATCAAATACGCCTGAGGGAGAAAAGGATTTTAATAAAATTCCTAAGTCATGGAAAAAAAACGCCAGAAGTATGAAGATGTTCGAAATTTTCCTAAGTGAAACAAGTATTTCACTAGATAGAAATACACCCTTGGCATGAAGAGTTTGAGAGACGATATGAGAATTTTCCAGACATTTAAACGGGGTTGACAACTTGATGAAATATTTTCTAAGTGAAAATTTAAATGAACCCGTTTAAAATGCACCCATGAGTTAACAGAGTTTGAAAATTAATTTCCTAAGGGAAATTTTAATATTTTCAGAGGAAATTCGTTTTGCCTACATTATTTTCCTGACGGAAGTTAAATCTCAAAGGATGAATTATTTCGAGCACGCAAATAATTTTTAATCACCCGGAGTTGAACATTTTAATGAGAGAATTTAAAATGTTTAAGGCAAATTTTATGAAATCGAAGATTTAAATGACAGACATTTTAAAAGTTGGAAATAAATTTACAACTCCCACGAATTTTTTCGAGTTGAATTTATTTAAACACTGCGGGATTTTAAAATGGAATTTTAAATCGAGTCAAGTGATTGTTTCTCTCGCGAGTTGTTTAAATCGCCAAGAGTTAACTGGCAGACTAAGAGGAAAATTCGAATTTTTACAAAGAAGGAATCATTATTAATGGCAACTGCCATAATGACCGGCTGACGACTAGCCCACTACTGCGCTTGAATTAGAAGATTCCGAACGAAGAGAGTGGAAAATTGATGAAGGTGCCAAAAATAGCCCCAGCACTACTTAGCAGGATTCTCCGAGAAGAGTTATTTAAACAATCTCTTCTCTCATTTCTCCTCACATTGTTTCGAAGTTGAAGTTGTTGAAGAAGTTCTTGAGAGATTGAAATATTTTCGAAGTGGTTGAGGAGAGAAATTCTTTGAGAGTTTTATTTTATTTCGGAGTGTTGAGTTGCTGAAAGTACGAAGTGCTGGAGAAATTTTCATTTGCCGAGACTCTTTCTTTCGAAAAGCTGAAAGTGTATTGCTGCAATTTCGAAGTTGAAGGTTGAAGTTGTTTTCCGGAGTTGCTGGAAGGTTTATTTGTTGAAGTTGCTGCAGAGTGTTGAGTTGTGGAAATTTATATTGTGTTGGGGATTTATTTCGAAATTGCTGAGTATTGAAGTTGCACGAAAGTTGAAGCTTGCTGCAGATTTTACTTATTCAAGCTGCTAGAAGTTGAAAGTTGCTGAGGTTGAAGAAGTCAAGACAAAGGATTTAATTCGCTTTATGCTGAGAAAGTATCCACATTGCTGAAAGTTGGTAGTTGGCTGCAATTTTCTTCGCCAGTCGGAAGTGCAGTCGTTGAAAGCTTCTTTATAAGCTTGAAGTTTTTTATACAGTACGAGGTTTGGAGTTAGTAATTTATGCTGAGAGTTTTTATTTTCAAAAAGCTAACTCCACGTTCGCAGCCGTCTCGGAGGTTACTTCATTTTATTTAAAAAATCTGCAGCCTAGCTTATTGCTATTCTATTTTATTTTGCAGATGGCCGGAGCAAAGGATGTTGCAGGAACAAGCAGAGCCGCAGGCAGAGCTGCAAACACTGAAGCAGGCAAGGCTGGCTCATCCCGGCAGGCAATGATTAAAAGGCTCGCTAAGCCATTTCTCCCAAAGTCAGCAATAGTTTCAAAGTTGGCGGGATTAAATGACACCAACCTTGGTTCATTTAATCTAAATGCACTCAAATCGAGGATGTTCGGGCTAGGGGGCCATCAACCATCAGTCACGGCACATAATATAATGAAGAGTGGAATCTACGCAGCTGCTGGTTTTCCGCCAGCAATTCAGTGTCCGGAGCTAATTATGGAGTGCGCCAATCACTACAAGCCAGAACGTAGGACGATTGTCTCTCCGGATGGTAAACTGCTCGCCAACTTCACACCGGATGCCATCGGAGAGGCATTTGGGATTCCAACTGCTGAGGAGATGTTATACAGGACAAATAAGAGGGCGGATAAAATGTACTCTTCCTCTTTCGAAAGAGTCACTGCAGTCATTAACAGAGTTTGGATGCAGAAGCCGAGACCACCCCGCACTAAGCTCCCAAAGCAGATAATTGCCGAAGACGTGAAACAAGAATACTGTGATTTGATAATGATGTTGAGCCGGGTAAATGGGAGTGCACAGGCTTACATTTTCGAGCCTTGGATGTTCTACTTCATCGAGATCATCTTGGAGGGAAATGAGTGTGTCGATTGGGCTAGGATGATTAGCAACCACATCGATGAGCAATGCAGGAGCTTGAAGGTGACGAAGACTTTCTACATGAGCTCATATGTAATTTACATGTTGGCCAGAATGACTAAGTACAGAGGGATTTCGTACAAGGAGCCAATCGGCTGTGCCCCTGGTCAATTCAAAATCCATGAAGCCTGCACACAGCTACATTTAGCTAACATTGCCAACTATAAACGGGCAAATGATGCATTCACAATGCACATTGCGAGGACACTTCAGCAAAGGACGCAACAGAGAATATCTAAAGAAGCACAGACATTGATTGAGGAATATGGGTATTGGCTCATCCAATTCCCGAAATTCACATATATTAGGCTGCAGGGGTTCACTTCGTATCCGTATCGGTTACCACGATACCCCACTGATCACATAGTAATGCTTGAGGTATCTAGGCAATTGATTGCCTACGATAAGATTCAGAAAAGGAAAAAGAAGGGTGGACTTGATTTCCCTATCACCATGGGAAATTCCATTGAGGTGTGTCCCTCTTTGCAGGCAGCCCGAGAGGTAGAGGACGAGCTGCAATCTTATCACTTGTCATATCACACAGGCAGGCAGGATTTCGATCCTTACAGGAACATCCGGATGATACAGAACGTTGAATACCGCACAGAGCTCATCTGGAGGACTTTTGGGCAAATGCAGTGGATGAGGCTGAGATAAGAAGAAGGATGTTTTCCAGACTTCCTCTCAAGTTGATTAGAGAATGTGAGATTATTCCAGTTCCCGACCAGGTGGAGGAGGATGTCAACGCCATGCAACCCGACTATGGGTCAGTTAGGGATACTCCTGTCCCACCACCTGATTGGTCCGAGCCAGAGATCATGGACTTGGACACTCTTTCTATCCCGGTGATGACTTTTACCAGGACTTGGGTCGACAGACATGTATGCAGACTCAAGAGCAAGTCGATCGCCCTTACTTATAGCTTGATGGGTGACCCAAGGCCGTTATCGGTAAAAAGAGGGAAACAAATTGCTCAGGCATCGAGGACACAAGTGGAAGTGCCAACCCAACCGATACCGTTGAGGATAGAACAAGCATCACCCGTGCACTCACAAACTCAATCTTCGAGTTTGAGAGTGGTTTCATTATTTGCCGATCAGAGGGCAGGATTAGAGGAAGAGCGGGGACTTGAGGAGGTAGATCAGCCCAACACCCGGGAATCAGCTAGTGTCAGTCTATCCAGGGGCGGCCAACAGGAGGAGGAAGAGGAAACAATGGCCGACACCCATTTTCAGCAGATGTTGGACACGGCTTTGGAAGAAGAAGAAAACACAGAACAGGGGACCCAAGGGTCGGGAGATACCCAGCTTATAGAGGAGGATGAGCCTGAGCAAACCAGTGCAAGAAGAGAGGAAGTGCACGAGATGGAGGCAACAGAAGAACAGCCCCTTGTCATTTGTAATCCACAGCAGACAGTGCCTGATTGGCTTTCCGACAGAATGAGGAGAGAACCCGAGGATGACACGGATCCGGCCATTGAGATGGAGGAGTTCCTCAGGAGGATCAGTGCGCCACCAGAGAAGAAAAGGGCCCGAAAGTTTTCAAAGATCTCGACTGACGAGTCAGGCTCTCGCACGCTTCAGGTGGCTATTCCGAGGGAAGATTGTGATCGAACCGAGGAGAGGCCTGAAAATTATGTGATCACCACAGTAGAGTTGGGTCGTCCTACGGGAGCCCAAGTTATCGAGGAGTTCGATAACTCCTATCAGGCATTGAAGGATCAGTTGCTCCGCACGGAGGGGAAGTATAAGAAATTGAAGAAGGAGCACAAAACCTTGATAGGATACGTACAAAATCTAGCACATCCAGGTGAACCAGCAAACCCAGCAGTAGAACGTCCATCAGAGCTTCCGAAGGAGTCAGTTGTTGCCTTAGAGGATTTGAAGAAAATGGAAACGGAGGCAGACAAGTGGGTTAGCCGTGTTCATACTGAGACAGGGAAATTCATGGAGGACCTCGCCGATGCTTATCGACAGGCCTCAAGTATTTTGGCACGGATGGATATAGTAGATCAGGCCTGGGGTGATACTCGCATCTATCAAACGAAGACTGTACTTCGTTTGGGTGCTTTGATGCATATACCTCTAGAAACCTTGGTGGATGGAGGTGTAATTCAGAGAGGTGATAGGTATGATTTCACCAGTTGGTACTCCTCGGTGGTCACAGGCCGTGGATTTCACGACGCAGCAAGGGCAGATTCAGCTAAAGTGAGGAAAGCAATGGGCAACATCTTGGGGGGAGTCCTCAATACATTAGAAGCCATATTTGCTAGAAAGTTGGTCCCAGAGGAGATAACTGCTGATGGCTTGAAAAGTAGACTGCCTCCATTCTTCTCAGCTGCGAGGTCACTTGTCCTGGATGACTTTGAGAATGTCTCCACGTTCTCTAGTATAATTCAGCATACCCAGGACGCCTTGGTGACATGGAGGAAATCTTACACCAGATACGGACAGACGGTAGCAGTCTTGGAGTTCCAGCTCAACCATATTCCACCGATCTCTGCACAGGAGGTTGAAGCAGTATTGGCCCGGTTGATCGAGTTTGCTATCCGGGAGAAGGCCAGTGGGAACGCGCTGCTTGATGAGGATCTTCTTGATGATGGTAGTGGGCATTAATTGCTCATTATGATTCCTGCAGGGGAGTGGAGAATATTCTGTGCATTCATTGCCCACTCCTCTTTGTGGCGGTTTTTAGGGCAGAAACCCTAATCAGGGCATAGGTGGCTCGATCTGAGCCCTTCATTGTAATTTGATCTAAACCGTCCACTGAATTGGACTTATTATAAAAGGGGCATCCCCCCTCATTTGTAAGATATTAGAATTAGAGATTAGATCAAGAGTTGAATCAGAGCTAAAGAGTAGGAGGCATATAGCATTTAGCTTAGAAGTTAGTTTTAGATTGAGGAGGGAAGAAAACTTTCCTTTGAAAGTTTTGTAAAAGGTTGTTGTGAACACTTTTCATAATACAAAGAGTTTCATTGCTTGGTGATTTCTTCTTTGTTATGAGTAGCTAGCAAGGCCATTTCGTCTTTCCAATTCAAGGTAGATAGAGTAAAGTAGATTTTTATTTCATGCAAGTAGTTGTTAAATTGTGGAGTGTGGCGTTGTGACTTGAGCATATCTTCTTCATCCATACCACTAGCGGGCTTACTGATGGTAAGTTCGCCTTGCGTGGTCAACTGGAGTATCAACACTTAACTTCGATTATGGTTCATATGTTTGTATGCGTCGTATTGACGGTATGAACATGTTGCGTCATAGTTTGAACACTTTTCTCATCCTTTGAAGATTGCACCAACTTTGTCGGAGTTGTTCGAAAGGAGACAAAGCAAAGTTTGGTTTGAAGATTGTTTAAGTCGATCCTCGTCCTCCACCCTTTAGAAGTAGATTTGTAGAATCCCTATCCCTATCCCCTTTAAATTCTGCATTTTCCGAGTCAGTCTAGATACCAGAACATATTGCCAAATCATTCATGTCCTAATTGCTTCACAGAGTCGAACAACTACGTAAGTCCCCTTGAAATAACCAGCAAAACACATCAACCAACTGAGTCTATTCGCGATAAAAGGAACCTTGGAGTTGAACACATGAACTTTCAAGCAATCTTAGCATGTGGGACACTTTGATCAAGAGAGAATAGAGTGACCGTTGGACAACTTTATTCTGTGCTGGCGCTGTCATAAAAAGCACGTCAACAGGACCTTCCTTACATCAGCTTGTTCTTTCTCCCTTGCCTTCATTTCTTCCATCTCTCTCTTCTGCAAATCCCTTTCTATCAACATGTGCATACACTCATGTGACATGAGTATTTGGGACTGTTTGCTCAACTTGACTGCACCATTTCTCAGTTGCTTAGAAGCCATTTGATCCAGCAATTTAAGAAACACTGACAATGATGTAGCTGGTTAACTTCTAACAAACTGACTACAATTTGGTTCTTGGTTTATATCTTGCACTATGTTCTCATTTGCATCCACACACACTTCAACATATTCTTTGTTGGATTCTTTACTAGCTGCTTAGTAATCAACTATCTTAAATGGGAGGAAGGTGGAGCAATGGCATTGAGATATCAATACTATCCAAGTCTAGATCACAATCCATGCTTGTGTTTTCCTTTCTGATCCAAATCCAAATGCGTGTGTAAGTGTTATTTGTTAAAAGATTGGTGGTTTGGGTGGTTAGGTGGTTATGAAAGGCTTACAAAAGCTGTCTATGTAACATTCAAAGCATCTAGGCATGATTAATATAGTAATATAATACCCTGCATTTTTATCTCTGCAATTTTGGTGCTCCTTGATTCCAACAAGTGGTATCAGAACCACAGTGACTAATATTGAAAAGAGAATGAATGTGTGTCATGTTTTGTTAATTCGGTATGATGGCTTGTTATTTCTCTTGTGTTTTTTTGATGTTTGAGCTTTAGCACATTCCTGTGCTTGTTGGAATGAACAGTGACTGAGAAAAGTGGAACTACAGCTGGCTGCACATAAGAAAGCATCTGCTGAATCTAAACTGTGGAACCCAGGCATTACAGAGATTTTAAGGGCCAAGCAGATCAGCTCTCCGCTAAGAGCTTTTTTGTTTGCAGATGGTAGTCACTACAACAATATGAGGACAACACCAAGGCAATGGCTATTCAATGTTTAATGTCCCCTTTCTAATAATTTAATTTGGGGACAACTATTCCACTACTTCTCATGGGTATAGGTAAAGTGACATAATTTCAATTTAATATTTAATTTTTCGGTGTTTTCTTCATTTTCATGAATTGCATTTTTGAGGTATTCAGAGCATTTATGGGGCACAATATGTTTGAAAATCTTGTGTTCTCATTTTTTGGCATATGTCTCTTGGAGATATTTCCAGCGCACCAAAGAAGTTTGTTTTTTTCCCACTAGGCAAGGACTAAGGACCTCACCAAATTGGGGCACCTAAAATAAATATTTTTGTACATCTTATTTAATTTTGTAGCTAGTATGTATTCATCTAGCTGTCCATTTCAAGTTGTGAGATTCTTCATGAACCTTGTGTAACTATTGCTATTTTTAGCATATTATATGACAAGCTTTAATGGAGTTAACAACTATTTTTAACCAAGAGTCAATCAGAGGTTATGACATTTTTTGGTGGGCATTTTCAAAGGGAGAATATTAAAATTTATCATTTGTTGGAGAAGAGAGCATTGGAATTTGTGAGCAAAATTGTCATGTCCCATTTCCAATCAATCTAAGTCTGTGCATATTAGGTTTGTACTTGTGTCTTCCCCATTTCCATCTATTGTGTGTTTTCCCTTCCTAAGTATACCTTTTCTTTGAACTCCACTCTTCCCTTCTTCCTATCTCTATTTCAAACTTCTCTATCCTATCTTGCCATTGTATTTGTTGAACTTCTCCATCTTGTCATGCCCGTTGTTCAACCCCCAATGCTTCATCCTATAATTCGAGTCTTGTGATATAGCCAACCCCTAATCCCTAACATTTCTTCCAATGTTTCCATTCCCCTCCTAACTTCCCAATAGATGTTGTATTGTTCCCAGTAGTCGATTTTTGGCATCATTACTTTCAAAGTGGAATCTTTCCCACCCATGATAACTGTTCAAATTTGAAGTCGTGAGTGTACTTGTTGACCGACCTATTCTATTGGTGGAGTATATAAAAGAGAAAATGTTTTTATCCAAGATTATTCACACTTATTCAAATTCCCTTCATAATCCATTTTGAGCACTTGTGTTTGAGCATAGGAATCCTAGGACAAAAACATTGGTGATTTTGAGGGAAGATCTCACAGAGTTTGTATTTGAGCTTCATTTGATGTAGGCTCTAGCCACATTGTTTTGGTCCAATTTTCCATTGTTGTTGTAGTTATTGATATCGTAGAACTATTTGAAAATAATAGAACCATTATTGTAATAAGAAAGAGATTAGGACTTACACCTCTTATTTGTTGTTCATTATAATATAAAGATCAAGAGTTAGGTTTTTATTTGTTGTTTGAAATGTAATGATATACTAATGCATAAATAGTAATTTTAATCTGGATTGTCTAAGATCGAAGTAAATGCTAGGGCCGCTAGTGTTGTTATTCAAATAATAAGTGT
The DNA here is from genome assembly GCA_007115665.2 of Sequoiadendron giganteum. NCBI lineage: Eukaryota > Viridiplantae > Streptophyta > Pinopsida > Cupressales > Cupressaceae > Sequoiadendron > Sequoiadendron giganteum. The sequence goes on along the minus strand of CM021103.1, from coordinate 385,018,448 downwards.
TTGTGGAAGGTTAAGAGTCGAGCTTGCATTGTTGTTTTGACCTGAGACATTATAGTGGTATCAGAGCTGGTGATCTTGCTAGCTTGTGTGTTCAGAATTCAATTTTGGATGTTTTAGTTTTATGCAACATAGTGATAGAGTAACCAGATATCACTTGAGGTAGATCAAGAAACAAAACCAATTTGTAGAGAATCCAAAGACTAAATCTTCCCCTAAAATATTTTCATATTTGTATGGCAAAAGAGAGATGAGAACGAACGAGGACAATGACCTTGAGGGTCAAGCCGAAAGAAAGTTTGATTTGATAATTAATATGATGGCACAATTGCTTCATAGGATGGCCAATAATATGAATATACCTAGACAACCAACGGGATAAGCAAGTTCTTCTGAGCATAATACCCACACACAAAGGAATATTCTCATTTCACACTCATTATTTGTTGTTCATTATAATAAGAAGATTGGGAGTTATTTTGTCATTTGTTGTTTGAAATGTAATGATATTGCTAATGCATAGACAGTAATTTTAGTCTGAGTTGTCTAAGATGTGAGTGAATGCTAGGGCTGATAGTGTTGTTATTCAAATAATACGTGTTTGTGGAAGATTAAGAATCAGATTTGTATTATTGTTTTGGCTTGGGACAATATGAAAGTTGGGGCTTCAGCATCTATAAAATACAAGCAATTTCTTCATTATAGTATCTCATATTTTACATACAATCTTCAAAATTGTTTGAGCACCTGTATTCATTCAACAATCTAAGGACATGGTTTTTTAAAGATTGCAACCATACAAGAAATCTTCCTTAAGGGAAGTGGGGCAAAAAATGCTCAAACTACATTTCTACATGCCTTACAAAATTTTGAGAAGGATTGGCAAAGTGGCTTATGAGTTGGAGATACCAAAGAGAAGCAAGATACACAATGTCTTTCACATGTCTAGCCTCAAAAAGGCACTAGGAAAAGATATAGAACCCTTGGATGATTTGCCTTTGATCAATGAAGACGGAAAACTAGTTTTGATTCCCTAAACAATCATGGATGTAAGGGAGAGAAAGATAGGAAACAAAAGCACCAAGGAGTACCTGATTCCATGGAAAGATGTTATAATGGAGGATGCAAAATAGGAAGGCCCACAAATATTGGAACATTCAAACCTACAATTGCTTGAGGACAAGCAATTTTGAGCAAGGAAAACTTGTCATGTCCCACTTCCAATCAATCTAAATCTGTACATATTAGGTTTGTACTTGTGTCTTCCTTTTTTCCATCTACTATGTGTTTTCCCTTCCTAAGTATGCATTTTCTACCAACTCCACTCTTCCCTTCCTTTCGGAGCTTCGAATTTCTCCATCCTATTGTGTCTTTTGTCTATCATTCACCTTGCCACTGTATTTGTCAAACTTCTACATCCTGTCATGCCCATTGCTCGACCCCCAATGCCTCGTCCTATAGTTTGAGTCTTGCAATATGGCCAACCCTCGATCCCTAATATTTCTTCCTATGTTTTCGTTCCCCTCCTAAGTTCCTAGCATGTGTCATATTGTTCCCAGTAGTCTATTTTTGGAACCATTACTTTCAAAGTGGAACCTTTCCCGCCCATGATCATTGTTCAAATTTGAAGTTATGGGTGTACTTGGTGGCTAACCTATTCTATATGTGGAGGCTATAAAAGAGCAAATGTTTTCATCGAAGATTATCATCTACACTTAATCAAATTCCTTTTTAGAATCGATTTTGAGCACTTGTGCGAGTGTGGGAATCCTACGATGAAAAATCTAGTGATTTCAAAGGACGATCTCATATATAATTCATATTTGAGCTTCATTGGACATAGACTCCAGCTGCATTGTTTTGGTTCAATTTGCCATTGTTGTCGGTATGAATTGCTATTGTAGTTACCAATATTGCAAAACTATTTGAATCTAATACAGCCATTATTGTAATAAGAAAGAGATTGGGATTCACACATTTTATTTGTTTTTCATTATAATAAGATTGGGAGTTATATTATCATTTGTTGTTGGAAGTGTAATGATATTGCTGATGCATAAACAATAATTTTAATCTGAGTTATCTAAGATGTGAGTGGATTCTAGGGCTGATAGTTTTGTTACTCAAATAATAAGTGTTTGTGGAAGGTTAAGAATCAGATTTGCATTATTGTTTTGGCCTTGGACAATACAAAAGTTGGGGCTTCAACATCTATAAAACACAAGCAATTTCTTCATTATAGCATCTCATATTTTGCATACTGAAACTCTATCGAAATTGTTTGAGCACCTGTATTCATTCAACAATCTAAAGACAAAACCCCTTGGATGCTGAAATCAAAAAATGAAACCCCTTTGGCTTCTTGAGGGCAATCTCATACAGGGTGGATTATGCACTTTAAAGATTGTTTGGTTTTCAGCATACTTCTTCGGTATTTTGTTTGTAAGATTTGTGAAGGAGGGAGCTTCAACATACAAATTTTTCTTTGCAGATTTGAATATCTCTTCTTTTTCTGTTATATCTGTTGCATTTTAGCTTACTACTACAGATTTTATTAATAGAAATCAGCTCCAGCATATTTGGAAAGTCACTCATTGTTTATGCAAATAATGTTAAATTGTGTTAGTTGTTTTGAATGAATTCAGTTCATGTATTTTCTATATTGTTCAAATTATATTGAGGTGTGTTGCATCCCATCCTAGTTTTCAAAAGACTACTTTTACTTTCAGTAATTTTTGCAATGAAATGCTATAAACTCTAAAAATCAATGATGCTATGATGAAATATGCAATGCTTTGATTTAAGTTTCTGATTGAGTTATGGATGCTTGATGCCCTAAATCAGATAGAATGTTATGTATATAAATTCTTCTTTAAAAGCAATTGTGAATACAAATGTGATATGATGAAGATATTGAAATGTTGTCAGGCTAACTACCTTTACTCTTCGTGAGTGTTGATGCAGGACAACCAAGTGCCGTTAGGACGAAAGAGGGAAAGTATCATCTAATAGAGAGGTTATGTTGTGAAGTCTCCAATGTAGACATCTAAGCTCAAGTCAGTTGTGTGTGATTTGTTCAACCTAAAAAGTCTAGGGTATGTTTTACCAATTTGAGGTTTAAGTTATCCTGCGTTGATTGTTTTGTTTCTCGTTTTGCAGAAAAAGGTGGTTTTAGGGTTGTAAACCTTCTTATTCCTCTCTTGTTTCGTCATGAGAGCGAATATAATCCTTCCTATATTCGCGCTTGTATTTATCGAATCAGTGCAATGATTCTAGTTTCGTCACTAATGCCACACCTCGACGTAAGCAATAACGTCGTGCTCTATGTTTATTATATTACCTCATTAAGCGGTTATTATCATTATTTTATTTTATTAATATTTAAAATGCTTTATTACACCATGGAGAGAGTGATTTAGACTCGAGTCCCTATTAAAAGAGGAGCCCTGGGTCGCTCAAATGCATCTTGAGAATATGTTTCACATATAAGGGTGCGGTGTATAAATATTCATGTGGCACATAATAATGTTGGTAGTGTACGTGTATATTTAAGTGATATTTTTCACATGGCTAGAATATTATGTCGATATCTCCAAGATTAATCAGCCGATGAACCTTATCAATTGATATTATTTAAACTAACTCCTTCGTGGCATTTATCCCAAAAGGAATAACTCAGGGAAACTAATTCTTGAACAAGGATAAAAGCGAATGGATGATTGTTTGGAAGGTGGCGAAGATATTTGGGTGATAACCGTTTTTATCCACGTTAAAAAAAATGCCACAATGACTCGTGTCTGGGGGTTTTTCTAAACTTCAATCGAAATCTTCATCTTTTTAAGCAAGGGAAAACGGCTAATATCAAAACCAATTTTGGAAGCCTTCTTTGTGGATATCTCCATTTAAAGGAGAGATTATCGACAGGTTTAGCGAATGAGGAGTCTTATTTCTGAACTGCACCATGCCTCTTTTTGAAGAGTAAATTTGTTCAACGAATGGATGAAGATTGAGGAACGAATTAATAACTGTTTTTCTAAAAGATTTCTACAACCGAATCCACCAAGATTCTTATATATGTTAGTGTTTCTTAGATCAGATTAATTTAACCAATTGAATAAAAGAAATGCAACACATAAGACAATGAACACAACAAGATACCCTGGGAAAACCCTCCTCTTGAGGGAGAAAAACCCAGCAAATATATCTCTTATATATTGAAGGAATAAGAGCAGAAATCTGCTTACAACTCAGGCCCAACACAATGCCGAATTTGATACAATGAATAATAGCACCTCTCCTAGATGCAAAGATACAAATGAATATGTTTCTCCTTGAAATCGGTCTGCTGCTACAAAATGATGATCTGCTGCTACAAGATGATGATCTGCTGATTAAGTATGAACTTCTTCTAAGACTGCGAATTCTGCTCTGCCAAAAATGCGAACTTGTTTTTATTCGAATTGTTGTACATAGCCAAGAAGTGACCTTGTATTTATATCTCCTAGGCGCCTCTTCACTTGGGTCGGCCTTTGATAAATATTTAATAACAATTAAAGTCGGCCAGAATAAGTACATGAAATAAATCAAATATAAGGTCGGCTCATGATTAATATGGGTCTTAGTGAAGACCGACGCTGTATTAACATCAACACTCCCTCTCAGCTAGGGATGAACTTCCATCTGCACAAGACACATTATGTTAGAATGAAAACAAAATAAAATATCACCTCAACATGATATTAACCATTATGGCTACTCCCATAGATGGTAAAAACTCATCACGGATTCTCTCACGTGATGTTGTCATGGAGTCACACACATGACATCCACCATAGCTTCTCCCAGAGGGTGGAAACAAGGGCTTTCACCTCAACTCTCTCTCATCAGAGAATTGCATTATCAAGGACTTACACCTCAACTCTCTCTCAGCAGAGAATTGTATTAACAAGGGCTTGCACCTCAACTCTCACTCAGCAGAGAGTTGCATTCTCAACAAGGATCACTGATTACTGAGACTCTTTCTCAGTCAAGGCTGCATTCTCCACCATACCAAGTTTCTCTCGGAAGTATACAAACTTCATCCTGGCGAGAGGCTTGGTGAGAATGTCTGCCGTTTGCTCTTCAGTGCTGATATACCTCAACTGTATAGCTTTCCTTTGCACCATATCTCTAATATAGTGGTACTTGATCTCAACATGTTTTGTTCTGTCATGAAACACAGGATTGACAGAAAGCTTCACACAGCTTTGATTATCACAGTGTATGATAGTAGGCTCCATTGATTGACCAAACAATCCTGCAAGGAGCTTACGAAGCCACACTGCCTCACGAGCTGCCACACAAGCTGCAATATACTCTGCTTCAGTTGTACTCAAGGCCACTGAAGACTGTTTCCTGCTACACCAGGAGATCATAGCAGTCCCCAAACTGAAGCAACAACCAGAAGTACTCTTCCGATCTGAGACACATCCTGCCCAATCAGAATCAGTAAAACCATGCAGCTCCAAATCCACATTTGAAGAATATCTCAACCCATATCCAATTGTGCCACATAAATATCTCAGGATATGTTTAGCTGCTACAAGATGTATTTGCTTTGGTTCACACATAAACTGGCTAAGTGCACTCACTGCATAGCAGATATCAGGTCTAGTGTTAACTAGATACATCAATGAACCAATCAACTGTCTATACATCGTAGAATCCACTGGTTCTGAACTAGCTGCAGCTTCTTTCAACTTATCTAAATTAGACTCCATGGGTGTAGACATAGGTTTGCAGTCAAGCATACCAAACCTTTTGAGAATGTCAACAGTATACTTGCCTTGACTTAGAATCATCTCATTTGGCTTTTGCCAAACTTCTAAGCCAAGAAAGTAATGCATAAGACCTAGATTCTTCATCTCAAACTCTGAAGCTAATTCCTTCTTGCATTTTAGTATTAGATGTTCTTCACCAGTAATGATCAAGTCATCAACATATAAAACTAAAATCAATGCTTCACCATTTACTACCTTGAAGTAGAGATTAGAATCTGCATCATTCTTTGAGAAACCCAAACTTGAAAGGTACTGATCAATTCTTTCATACCAAGCACGAGGAGCTTGTTTAAGACCATACAAGGCCTTCTTCAACTTGCAGACATGAGATTCTTTCTCATGTACCTCAAATCCTTCTGGTTGCTCAATGTAAACCTCTTCTTCTATTATGCCATTCAGAAAAGCTGTCTTTACATCCATTTGGTGAATCTTCCATCCTCTAGATGCGGCAATAGCAATGATGGTTCTAACAGACGTGTAACGAGCCACAGGAGCAAAAGTTTCTTCATAGTCAACTCCCTCTTTTTGTGAGAACCCTCTAGCCACAAATCTAGCCTTGTGTTTCTCAATGCTCCCATCAGCTGCATGCTTGATCTTGAAGAGCCACTTAGAAGACACCACAGATTTGTCTTTGGGTCTAGGAACTATATCCCAAACATCGTTCTTAAGTATAGACTGATACTCCTCAATCATGGCATCTTTCCATACTTGTTGACTAGAAGCTTCTTCAACATTTGAAGGCTCTGACTCAATAATCTGACTCATCAAGGCAACATAGCTAGAGAACTTGTGAGGTCTCTTGCTTTCTCTGAAGGTTCCTCTTGGAGCTACAAACCTTTCTGCTTCCTGCATTGTCCTGCGAGCCCAAAGGGGTCTTTTCTTTCCAATCACAATGTCTAGAGGGCCATCAGTAGGATCCAAAGGCTCAGCTGGATCAATATCTTCTTTAGGTTCTGTATCCTCCTCCAGATTCTCTGGGATATGGTCAACTTCCATATCTTGAGGAGGTTCTTCTTCATCAACCTCCATCGGAGTGCCTTTGGACTTTCTATAAGCAACATCTTCCTCAAATGTGACGTCTCTACTAATCTCAATAGACTTCTGTCCTGGAATGTAGATCCTGTAAGCTTTTGATGTCTCACTGTAGCCTACAAGAATTCCTTTCTTCCCAGAAGGTTCTAGCTTTGTTCTCTTTTCCTTTGGAATATGAACATAGACTGGACAGCCAAAGATCCTCAAATGACTAACTTCAGGCTTCACGCCTGAGAATGCTTCTTCAGGAGTTTTATTCTCTAAGATCCTGTGGGGACTCCTGTTTTGAACATAGACGGCTGTTCTTGATGCTTCAGCCCAAAAAGAGATTTGTAAGTCTTGATCATGAATCATAGCTTTCACTGCTTCCACAATAGACCTATTCTTCCTTTCGGCAATACCATTTTGTTGTGGATTATAGGGAACACTGAACTCCCTCTTAATCCCTGCTTCAATACAAAAATCTCGAAAGGTGCCAGAAGTGTATTCTCCACCATTATCAGATCTTAATACTTTGATCTTCTTCCCAGACAGATTTTCAATCTGCGCTTTGAATTCTCTGAATCTTACTAATACTTCTTCTGATTCTTTCGATCTCAAGAAATAAATCCAAGTCTTTCTAGAGTAATCATCAATGAAAATAATATAATACAAGAAACCACTAGATGATGCAATAGACATTGGACCACATAAATCAGAATGAATGAGATCAAGAATACATTTAGATCTACTTTCACTGGAATGGAACATACCTTTTGTGTTCTTGCCTAGGGCACATCCCTTGCAAGTACCTTCATGTTCTTGATCGAATTTTGGAAGACCGGTGACCATCTTCTCCATGATAGGTAGAGCACGAAAGTGAATGTGAGCCAATCTTCGATGCCAAAGTTCACACATGCTGGTACTGTTATGCACAAGTGCTTGAAGAGGACGAGTGCACAGCATGTAGAGACATTCATGTCTAACTCCAATCACTTGAGCAGATTTGAAGCTGGAGTTCTTTGCCCATATAAGAACTTTCCCTTTAGAGAAGGCAACTTGATAACCTTTGTCTTCTAATGCTGAAATTGAAACAAGGTTCCTCTTTATCCCTGGTACGAACAGTACATCATTCAATTCCAAAGAAATTCCAGAATCCAAGTGAAGAGTGGAATTTCCAAACCCTTTTACAGAATATCTAGCATCATCTCCAATAACAACTTGATCACTAGAGTTGCTTTCCATTAAGTTTGAAAGGTGACTTCTGAATCCGGTGATGTGTCTAGAAGCACCACTGTCAATCAACCAAGTGTAAGAGTCCGTAGAAACATTGCTAGACAAGGCTGAATAAAATAGATAATTACTGGAGTCCTTTTGTGGAGTGACTTCTTCAACATCTGCAGTGGCAACTTGAAGCTTAGGTCGTTGAGGGCACACCCTCGCAAAGTGACCATACTTATCACAACGAAAACATTGAATCTTGGACATGTCTCGTTTTCTTTTGAAGGTAGGAGCATCATCATTTCCATCTTCTCGATTCCTTTTGAAGAATCCTTTCTTAAAGCCTTTTCCTTTGTTTGATGAATGAGAGATAAGAACTTGTAATTCTTCATTCTTTGAGCTTTGACCAATCCCCCTTGCTGTTAGTCTTGACTCTTCTTGAATGCAATCAATCCTCAATCGATCAAACTTAGGGAGTTCGGATCTTGCACTGATTCCTTGGATGAATGCCTCCCATGAAAGCGGAAGACCATTGAGAGCAAGCATAGTCAGTTCTTTATCATCAATCATGTGTCCAATAGTGGAGAGCTGATCTTTTATCTCTGAAATCCTCATGAAGTATGTAATAACAGATTCTCCTTTCTCCATTTTCACATGATGAAGTTGTTGCTTCAGAGCAAGGGCACGACTGGTGTTGTTGATTTCGTACATCTCTTCCAAGGTTGTAAACATCTCTCTTGCTGTATCTAACTTGAAGATAATTGGTACAATATGATCTTTGACGGAATCAACCAATGCTTTCTTTGCCCTAGTGTCTTTCTTCCTCCATTGCAGCTTCTCTTCTTCCCCCTCAGGTTCGGGAACTTTTGTTTTCACAAACTCAGCCAAATCATTTTCTTCCAAGGTTAGCATGAACCTGAATCTCCATGATATGTAATTCGAGATCCCTTCGAGTCTATCCTCGATTTTCAGACCGTTTACCATCTTGAGAAATTTGGAAGATAGACTGAAAAAGAATAAGTGTTGCGAACTAATCTGATCACGATCTTTTTCACACCCGCTCTGATACCATGTTAGTGTTTCTTAGATCAGATTAATTTAACCAATTGAATAAAAGAAATGCAACACATAAGACAATGAACACAACAAGATACCCTGGGAAAACCCTCCTCTTGAGGGAGAAAAACCCAGCAAATATATCTCTTATATATTGAAGGAATAAGAGCAGAAATCTGCTTACAACTCAGGCCCAACACAATGCCGAATTTGATACAATGAATAATAGCACCTCTCCTAGATGCAAAGATACAAATGAATATGTTTCTCCTTGAAATCGGTCTGCTGCTACAAAATGATGATCTGCTGCTACAAGATGATGATCTGCTGATTAAGTATGAACTTCTTCTAAGACTGCGAATTCTGCTCTGCCAAAAATGCGAACTTGTTTTTTTATTCGAATTGTTGTACATAGCCAAGAAGTGACCTTGTATTTATATCTCCTAGGCGCCTCTTCACTTGGGTCGGCCTTTGATAAATATTTAATAACAATTAAAGTCGGCCAGAATAAGTACATGAAATAAATCAAATATAAGGTCGGCTCATGATTAATATGGGTCTTAGTGAAGACCGACGCTGTATTAACATCAACAATATATACCGCTATTGGCAACTGAGCAGGGGTGGGTCGATCTAGAAACCATCGTTGTTTCTAGTAGACAAGAACTCCTTTAAAAGGAGAGACAAATACAGTGGTAGAAGCAAGAAAGTGTATAGTGTAAGCAATACGAGCCAGGAAGATAACTGGTTCCAATCTTTGGTAGACATCTTTGTGAGGAGCTTCGGTTTCAAGGAACTCGTAGAGAGTACGAGTTCCTACTGTCGAGCTTAACTGAGCAGGTAACCGTTGCAATAACTTTTGATGCCACTACTTTCTTAGCGCCTGAAACGTTGTCATGATAAAAGAAAGAGTGCAAATATTGAATCATTTTGATTCTTGAATTGGAAACTTAGTTTAGATATAGATAAAAGACTTTGTAGCTTCGTGAGTAATCATGTTAATCTTACCCTGTTCAAATTATATTATGCTAAGGGTCAGGAACATGTAATGTTTGTTGTCCAATAAGAGCAGATTTGAAAGTTCCCTTATCTCTTGAATGACTTATCAACTTCCCACGAGCTGCCCAAGTGAACTATTGTTTCTTGGGTGTTTCAATGCTTAGAACCCGTCTTTACCTTGGAAGAGTTTAATACTTTGCTTTCATGCATTGTTTGGGTAAATGGAAACGGCCTCTGGAGAAATTATGAGGAACTATTATTTACAATGGGATATACCGAACTTAATACTGGTTATGAGTAACCGTACTATTCTTGTTTTCCTTACTTCATATTTTGCTAAATGTCGGGGAAAGAATAGTGTTGCAGCTCAATGAGAGCAGTTTTCGAAGTCTTTTACTTTCTAAATGATTTATCAATTATTCTCGAGTTGAATAAGATGACCCATGTGCATTCTTGGGAGTGCTTGAAAATCAGAAATAAATATATCATAAAAGAGGTTATTACTTTGTTTTCTTTACTTTATTTGGTAAGTGGAAATGACCTTGAGGGTATCGAGGGTCTTTAACCATGTTACTTGAGAAAGAATTAATCTTTATAGTCACAACCAGTTAGGTTGATCTATAGCAATGAGACCCTAAGAGGTAAACCAATAAATCTTAAAACCCTAAATCAATGGCAAGAGCCAAAACCGAGGGTTCACCGAGAAACCCGTGGTTTAGGGATGATTCTATCTTTTGTCATCCAATTAATTCACAATGGTAAAGAAAGTCATGAAACGTTAAGAATCTTGTGTTATTGTATGTTGGGCAAGACAGGTAGTCTAGTAAGCCCTAGGTCAATAGCTTTCTCCAAGTTGAGCAGGGTGGTGAACCATGACTACACTCTTGAAGCAATTGTACAGTTGTACAAAAACTATGGCCATAGTGAGTGTCATTACCACCACATGCACTTGTCAATTCACCGTACTCCAGACACTTAGCTAACCAAAGTTTTCATACTTAGTAGGAGGGTATCCTTAGTAGTGTGACAGAGTAAGTTAAGTGGGGGTACACACCAGAGCTCAAATGGCAACTGAGAGGGTTCCCAACACAACCTTTCGTTGAAGGGTAGGGTTGCTTCCAGTCAAGAAGTGTGCGGGGAATCTCTTAAGTCCGAGGTTGGAGGTAAAGCAGCCAGATGATACTTTCCCTCCCATCAGTGGCATGCCGAGTCTTGGAAGACAGTAAGAAACAGATGAGATTCTCTAACCCTATTCTCTCACGGTTCTTAATTTAGCTCAATCAATTAAATGCTGAAAATATTTGTATCTTGTTCTTGATTTTGAAGTTAACAATTTAAAAGTATAAATGAAACTTTCTTTATATGATTATGCAAATGAAATGTTGTAGCAAGATGGTCTATGATTACATGTTTTCAAAAAATATATATATATATATTCACTTTTCTTGTTTATGCTTTTAACCTTTTGGTGAAACCTCTTAGTAATCCATGTCAAAACGAGATCGGTTGTGACAAGATGTTTCAGATCTAATATTATTTGCAAAACTATATGTTTAGGTCATTACACAATCTGCAAAGATTGTTGAAGATTTTGGATTTAGACAACCTTTATAGATGGTAGTTCATAAAGTTTATCATCTCTAATAGTACCAACACAACAATAATGCTCTCATTTCCCTCCATATAATGCATGAAGCCAAAAAGAGACAACGGTGCTTTATGGATCTTGCAGATAAGCAGCCTCTTCAAAACCGCTACATTAAATATGTTGTTGAGTTGGGTTTGCTCTTATTTGCTGCCATTCGACGTTGAATGGGTAATGTGAACATAAATTTCCCCAAGCTCCCTTCAGGTGATTTTTATGTTTGCTAAGTACCGGCTCGCGCCCCATTCATTGAACATCATCGGGCTCCTTTTTGCAAAAGCTTCGTCCGACTTGTGCCACGTGTCCGGCAGGCACTCTTCGAAGGGATTTCTTCCTTCGCTTTTCTAGTGGCTCTCACCATGCTTCCACATGTCAGCAATTCACATATTTAAGAGACGCTTCCCTTCACTTTTCTATCGGGCCTGACCACTTGCCACGTAGCATCAGTCAACGTGCACTTTTTGGCGGACCCCACCTACAGCGTTGTTTGTGAAGGATACCTCCACGTGTCTGCACCGCGCATGTTTTCATTGCAAGGAGGAAGGAATGAACCACAGACCCCAACCTGCCTCAACGTGGCTTCTCCACGAGCATTTCAACGAAGGGAAGGAGTGATCGACGGGCTGCGCCATGTTGCCACGTGTTCTAACTGCCTTTATGGGAGAGTGACACACGTCGGCACTATATTCTGTTGGGACCACTACCATCATTTGCAGGGGATGCATCTGGTTCGTAAATTACCCCATTCATGCTCAAATATTTTCTGTTGCAACGGCCAAAGGAAATCATTGCTTTGGGCATCATTGTTCATGATTCGAATCTTTTATGTTATTGGCCCGTCGGGCGATGGGATTTCTACCTATAAATACTGCTTCTTCTTTTGAGGAGAGGGTTCGGAACCTACAGAGAAATTTGTGGAAAGACACCAAGCCTCTTGTATTGTTTTAACTTATTGTATAAGATTCACAAACTATGCCATTTTTCGGCCTTTCTATTTCCTGACTATTTGGTAAAGGTTTATACTGTGTCATCATTGTATTGAGTAATTTGTTCGTAGACTTCTATAATTTCAATATAAGCTTACTGATTCAGACCATGTCTTTGACTCTTATTTTTAGTAAATGTATGGAAATTATTTTATGTCATTGATTGAGTTATTCAGGTTTCCATTTTGATTTTTGTTATTTTGGGGCATAGGAGATTGTTGAATGACCCTTAAATCATATCTAACAAATAGGTTTATCGTGCCCATATATACTTCTTGGCGCATTGCCTTAGATTAGATTTTTTTTTTACATTCGTTCCTTCTACCCTTTTCAACCCCCCAATTACAGAAGAAGCCGACTTCTTTAAAAACTCAGAGGTCACTCAGTTTAGTGCAATAGGTTCCCCCTTTAACTGAGTTTCCCATAAAGCTGTTACCTTGTCAATTTTTGGCATGAACAGTTTCTTTTTCTGGCACACCCGGTGGGACGATTAAATGTACTTCAGCCTAGAGTGGGTGTATGAGCCATCGGCCTGTTACTAGATCCCAAATAGCGAATAACCCTGGCTTGCTAGTGCCTCCACTAGTAACAGTATGAACTTGAACTCGCCCAGTGAACGTTTTGATCCTTCCACTAGCCATGTTGCACAAGTTGCAAACAAAAATTATGTGGCGTGGGATGCCGTAAGCCCCCTTATAGCACCAATAGCAAACGCAGTTTGGGCCCCTATCCCGGTCTCTGCTCTAAAATTTATACCTAAATTTACAGGAGATGGTTCAAGAACACCATCCAAACATCTACAAGATGTGGCAAACGTGTGTTTGGTGCACAGAGTTACAAATCAAAATATAGCGCTAAGGTTGCTCGCAACCTCTTTCAGGGGTAAAGCGTTAGACCGGTACCGCACTCTGCTGGCTAACACCATTGGTACTTGGGATCAACTCGAAGATCCTTTCTACGAGAGATTTTCAAATGATGGAGACCGGTCCTTTGTATACCATCAGTTGGCAACCATAAAGCGGGCTCCTCATGAAGCCATGACTGACTTCAATGCCTGGTTTTACACAACTTGGTAGAGAATTCAGGATGCTATCCGGCCACCGATCGAGTTGGCATTCATGTTCTACCTAAAATCCATCAATTCCGACATCTCTATGATGATCCAGTCTCTTGGCAAAACCACTCTACCGGATGCATATAGCATATCAGTCAAGGCGGAGAACAACCTGATCGACGTTGGGAATTTGCCACCTCGGCCCATCATGCCTGTATTTCCAGACATATCAATTCCCACTCCAGAAGTAGCATCTACCAGTGCGCCTGCTCCTCCCCAATCTATGTATACATATCTGAGCACGTCGCAGAATGTTGCTTCTACATCCTGCTCTTCAAAGGACAAGATGAGTGACATAAAGGAATTATTGCGGAACCTAGTGAATGAAGTAACTACTATCAAGTGTAACCAGTCCGCGCCTCCAAGGCCAACCTACCAGAATTATCAAAGCAGAAGCCCTTCATACAAGTAGAACCAATATCAAGGAGGCGCGCACACAAATCCGCAAGCTCAAACAACTAATCAAATAGTGCTAGTACCTACTCCATTGGGAGCAGCTCAACCAGGTACGAGCAGAGAGCTAACCGTGGGGTAGAACAACCTCGCCAAAGATATCAATCCCTGGTGCTTCCCCTATGGCGATGCACACATGCCCCGAAACTGTCTGCACAGAAACTTACAATAGAAGGTGGCGGAACAACACAGCCAAGGTGTGACGTCAAGTTCAAGAGGCTACACATATACCTCTCCACAAATGGAAAACGCGGTACTCACTGCTCAAATGCAAGGAATGTCCTTGGAACAACAAAACGACATAGCTCCCGATCACGTGCTCTTCTCATGGATGGAAGGATAAGAGGCGGTGTTCACATATGAGGCATCCACCTCAAAGACCCCGCAATTACAATCCGATTACAACATTCATTCAAAGAGGAGATTCATGGGCGAACCGGTCACTCCACAGCCTAAAAGCGTCCCCGACCAATCCCCAAGTCCTTCCACAATTGCTCCACAACCGCAGTTGCGCAAGGAGATTGTAAATGTAATAACCAAGGCTAAAGAACAAAAGCCTTCAAATCCGCCGCCATTCAACGTGGTGGAACAATTGAAAAAATCTTCTGCTAACGTATCCCTTTGGGATATCTTAGCTATTCCGGAGCAGAAGTCATTGCTGCAAAAGGCCCTCCAAGAAGATGCAGTTATTGAATCTACAGAGCAATCGCTCAAAGAAAAGGTCATTGTCCCATCACCTCTAGCTAAGGTTCTCGCAAATAGTGCAAAAGAGACCTCTACTAAGGTTAAAGAGAAGCCGAAACCCAAGCCCTTTTTCTTAACTCTTATTGTGGGGAAGAAAATAATGCCATGATTGACTCTGGTGCTAGCACCACAATAATGCCTACGAAAATAGTTGAAGCTTTAGGACTCAGCTATGAACCTTTAAGAAGGGGGGTTATGCAGCTCGATAGAAATAAAGTCGAAACCCTAGGTGTCATCAAGGACCTCCCCTTGACTTTATTCACTTGCCCAGCATCACAGTTCCGCAAGAAACTGTGATTATAGATGTTCCTCCCATGTTCGGCCTCTGCCTATCCAGGGAATTCACTTCAAAGATAGGTAGGTATCTTTCTTTGGACCGGTCTCACCTAATCCTAAGGACT
This sequence comes from Sequoiadendron giganteum, assembly GCA_007115665.2. Classification (NCBI taxonomy): domain Eukaryota; kingdom Viridiplantae; phylum Streptophyta; class Pinopsida; order Cupressales; family Cupressaceae; genus Sequoiadendron; species Sequoiadendron giganteum. The sequence goes on along the minus strand of CM021103.1, from coordinate 385,003,002 downwards.
AAGCACGGGGCTAAAATGAAAATAGTGTCTGAATCTCAGCATTTAGAACATGTGGAAGATGAAGCCATCATCAACTTTGAGGCCGCTCATACCTCTTTCACTAAAGAAGAAACATATGGTACCGAACTACAGGAGAATGAAAACGTCACTGGAGACGGGACCGATCGAAAAGAGGTCCTCTTGAGCGAATACATAGAAGTCAATCCTTTTGGCAATTATCATGCTACTAGGTTAGGCACTTATGTCATCTATGATCAAGATCAAGAGATTCTGAAGGTTATAAAGGACCCCACAGTCGATCAAGCCTCAGAGCTGTGGACATTGCACTTTGATGGTGCGAGGTGCAAGGTTGGTGCTAGTGTCGGGATATGTTTGACGTCTCCAACCAATGATGAAATTCTCAGGTCTTCTTGCTTCTAGTTCACTTGCTCGAAGAACAAAGCCGAATATGAGGGCCTTGTGCAAGGTCTAAGCCTCGCATAGCGGATGGGTGTGAAATGTGATAGCCAATTTTTTCATTTTTGACACAATAATTTCACCCATTAATGTTAGTGAAATCACAATCCAACTGAAGGGAACCCTTTCCTCTGACAACCCAGATCCCAATGCGGGCAAGGTGAGAGCATACTCAAAAAGGGGTCGTTAGCACAAGCTAAAACTGTTGAAAGAGTAATGAAAGGAGATAACAATCAACTCTACCACTTATTCAGCGCAAGGACTGAAAATGAAAGTACATTACTAAAAGTAAATATGCAACTCGACCACATATTCAACGGGAGCATGTTGACGGCTCAGTCGATCAGCAATATGATGATGTAATGCATTAGAGTAAATAAATAGGCAGCAAGCCAACCTCTTCCACTTATTCAGCAGGTGATACAAGGAAATGAACCCTGAAACTAAAGACCGAAATGAGGCCAATCTCTTCCACGATCGTGGGAATTGCAAGAACTAGAGAAGGAGAGAAATAGTGTTGACAGTACTACTGTTCAGCTTACAATGAGATATATAGCCTACCAAGAACACATGATTAGAAGTCATTCATTGCTGCAATAATGAAAAGGGACTCTCCTATACTCAACTTGACCTCCTAGACTCAATCCCACTCATAAGACGAATTCTCACAATCTGATATGACAGAACAATGACTGAAATTGCACAGACCAACAACCTATAACTTCACTAAAATGCTCATATCTTGTTCAAAACTCAATCAATCAACATGAAGAAAAATGCATAATATTCTAATATGGATGGCGACCAAGATTAACACTAAAACCACCCCAAACAGCTCTCATTTATTTTGCACGAAAACCAAGACACTTCCAGAAAAGTACAACCCCCAAGGAGGGGGGATTTTGCTTTATAAAATCCAACTTTTGGAAATAAAATCTGAAACTTGGCTGGAAGGGTCGCCCAAACCTGCCAATTACAAATAGCAAATACCCATAACCCAAATAAAATCTCTCATAAACATCTAAGCAAAAACCCAGTTTAGCTACAGTCAAACCACCAATTGCAAAACTGACTGAAATACAAGAAACTCAACTACAAAATGCAAGATAACTCTACTACAACCAATTCTCAACTAGTTGCTATCTTTCAAGCAAGAAATTAAGCCAAGCTAGGAGGTATGCATCCCTTGAAGCAATTTTGACACCATTCCGGCAGCATAACAATACTGAAGACTTAAGATGATGAAGTGAAGAGAAGAAGCCTCCTTATATAGATTTGGAAAGCATCATCTAGAAGCATCTAGAAGGGCGCCCAAAACAGAGTCAAAGCATATTCAAAATGAAGTTGACTCCATATCTCTCCAAAGTGGCATCCATTTCAAGAAAGCAAAGATTTAACTTTTAATTTTAAAATAATCTCCTCTTCAAAGTTGGCGTCCCACTTCCAAGAATAATTTTTTACCTTGGAAATAATTAAATCACCCCCAGATGAGGCGTCCACCCATCAAGTCCCCCTTTTCAAAACAATTTAAAGTCATGAAGCTCAACCAAGGGGTTATATCATTAAAATATAACATTATTTAATTAAAACAACTTGTCTCTCCAGAAAATGCATCAAGAGGCCAAAAATAACCATACCAACTGAACTGACTGAAGAGGGGAGCCAACTGAACTGCAACCAACAGGACCACTGCCAGAAATAAAATTTACTAAAAATAGTAAATTCAAGAAGTTGCTTAGAACAACATGCCAGCTATACCGTTGTGAAGCTCTCAGAAAACCCAGAAAAAATCCACAAACAGAACTCCAAAATTCCAGGGGCAACCTTCAAGAAAAGCCGAAACAACCTTCACAAGGATAGAAAATCCTAATTTTCACTTCCGAATAGCCTACGGGTTTCCGGGATAGGCTAACGGTCATCTCCAAGATCACTGCTAAGAGGAGGACATTACAGTCCGCCCTTCCCAAAATTGCTTGTTCACAAGCAATTGCAAGCCGGGATGCTGCAAAATCTCCTCATTCTCCCAAGTTGCATCCTCTAAAGGAAAATTTCTTCATTTCACCAAGTATTCTTTGGTTGTCCTTCTCCTCAAAGAACGCTCTCTGGAATTGATGATCTCTTCAGGAACTAGTACCAACTGTCCCTCCTCATCCAAAGGGGGTAAGTTGGATGAAGCAACAACGTTGTGCCCCAACACCTTCTTGAGGCGAGACACATGAAAGACATTGTGTACCTTGTTGCTAGCTGGTAACTCCAACTCATAGGCCACTGCTCCAATCCTTCTGATGAATCTGAAAGGCCCATAGAAACAGGGTTTAAGCTTCTCAGCCCCACTCTTCTTGAGAGTAGATTGTTTCTAAGGTTGAAGACGAAGATAAACCATGTCCCCCACCTCGAAAGAGCGCTCAACACAGCACTGATTAGCGTACAACTTATGCTGATTTTGTGTCATTTGGATGTTGTTCTTCAAGGATTTCAAAATGACCTTGCTATAACATATCTTTGCCTTGAGGTGCCTTGCTATCTCCGAACACCAAATCTGCAAAGCTAGTAGCATCGTAACCATAGAGGGACATGAATGGGGACATCCTAATAGATATGTGATAGGATGAATTATAACAGTACTCCCCTAAATGAAGCCATCTTACCCAAGCCTTCTGCTGTTCCGACACATAGTTCCTGAGATAACCTTCCAACCACTTGTTCACAATTTTTGTTTTCCCATCGGTTTGGGGGTGATAGCTAGTGCTTGGAGTAAGCACGGTACCACTCAACCTGAAGATTTATTGCCAAAAGGTGCTTAGGAACTTGATGTCCCTATCACTCACAATGTTCTTTGGTAGGCCATGTAATCTGAATACCTCATGAAAAAACAACTCAGCAACTTGGGCTGCTGAAAACGAACTGGTGATGGCAAAGAAGTGGGCAAACTTTGTTAATCAATCCACCACTACGTAGATACAGTCTTTCCCTTGAGTTTTGGGTAACCCCGTGATGAAGTCAATTGAAATGCTTTCCCATTTTTGATTGGGAATGGGTAGGGGCTGCAACAACCCAGCTGGATGGGTATGCTCATTTTTGTTCATTTGACAAGTATGACACTCTTTGATGTAGCTCAAAACCTCATTCTTCAACCCCTTCCATGAAAATCATTCACGGATCTGCCTGTAAGTTTTAAAGTATCCTTGATGACCAGCAAGTGGGATGTCATGGAAAGTCCGCAAAATTTTCTTCTTAAGCTTAGAATCAGCCACCAAGAAGATCCTCCCCTTGTAATGTATCAATCCGTCAACCACCTTGTACCTTTCATCATGAAAAGTACCTTCAACAATGCTGGTTGCAAACTGATTTTTGGCATAATCAGCAACCAACAACTCCTTCCAATCAGCAGTAAGCTCACACAATGAGCTCAAAAGAGGCCTCTAAGACAGAGCATCAGCCACAACGTTGTTCTTTCCTTTGACATACTCAATGTCAAAGTCGTAAGCCTAAAGCTTACTTACCCACTTTTGTTGTCTTTCGTTCAAATCTTTTTGATGCATGAAATGCTTGAGACTATTGTGATTGGTCTTGACAACAAACTTGCTTCCCACCAAGTATTGTCTGAACTTGGCTAATGCATGCATGATTGCAAGAATTTCTTTGTCATAGATGGAATATGACCTTTCAACACCTCTTAACTTTCTACTCTCAAACACAATGGGGTGTTTTTCTTGCATCAAAACAGCACCAACCCCTTCTCCTGAAGCATCGAATTGCAGCTCAAATGGCTTGGAGAAATCCAGTATAGCCAAAACCGGACAAGAACTCATGATCTTTTTGAACTTATCAAAGACAACTTGTGCCTTTTCTAACCAAAAGAACGCTCCCTTTTTGGTGAGGTCGGTAAGAGGAGCAGCACTCTGAGAGTAGCCCTTCACAAACTTTTAGTAAAATCCACATAGACCCAAGAAGCCTCTCAAATGAGTCAAATTTTCTGGAGTTGGCCAATCCACTATTGCCTTGATCTTTTCCAGATCAACTCTCACTCCTTCTGCACTGATGATGTGACCAAGGTAGACCAACTCCTCCATGCCGAATTCACACTTGGACTCCTTAGCAAAGAAACTTTCTATCTCAAGGATACTAAGCACTTCCTGCAAGTGCTTGAGGTGTTCTTCCCAAGTCTTGCTGTAAATGAGGATGTCATCAAAAAATATCAACACAAACTTCCTCAATTGTTTCTGGAAAGTTTTGTTCATACAAGACTGGAAAGTGGCCGGAGCATTAGTCAATCCAAATGGCATAACTAAGAACTCAAAGTGACCATAGCGGCATCGGAATGTCGTCTTCTCAACATCTGACCCTCTCATCCGAATCTAATAGTACCCTGACCTCAAATCAATTTTTGAGAAAAACTTGGCACCATGTAGCTCATCTATTTTGGGAATGGGATACCGATTCTTGATGGTGCTTTGGTTCAAGGCACGATAATTCACACACATGCGGATGGTGCCATCCTTCTTCTTCACAAAGACAACTGCTGAAGCGAAGGGACTTTTGCTTGGGCGAATGAAACCCATCTCCAAAAGTTCTCTTATGTTCTTCTCAATTTCATCTTTCTGCTTCTTAGGATATCTATATGGTGTTGTGATGACTGGTTTGGCTCCTTCCTTCTGCTCAATGACGTGCTCAAACCCCCTATCTAGAGGTGGTCCAGGGGATAGATCAACAAACACCTTACTTCTTTTTGTGAGAAAGGATTGAATATCGAGTGGGTAATCCCTCTTTGTTTCAACTAGACTAGCTAGAAGAACCATACACTCCGCAGCCCACTCAACTGCATCATGCCGTATCAACCTTTCCATTCTCTTGAAGGAGACAATCTGAGGACCCCCGTTTGACATTCCTCTCAGCACCACCTTCTTCCCATTGGATTGAAATTTGAGCTCCATAGTTTGTTGGTTTAGAGAAATCTCTTCGAGAGAACGCAGCCATTGAATGCCAAGAACGGCATCCGTGTCTCCAATGCTAACAACATAGAAGTTGTCTTTGACTTCATGATTACCCAGCTGCAAAGACATGTTGGAAACTTTGTGAGTGCAAGAAATGTGGAACCCGTCAGCAACCATAACTTTGAAGCCTTCAAATTCTCTCGTCTTGAGTTCCCTCTTTGCAACCACTCCATCAATGAAGTTGTGCGTTGCTCCAGTGTCAATCAAGGCGACTACACGATGCTTTCCAATCAAGCCACGAACTTTGAAAGACTCATTTTTTTGGAAACTTGAGAGTTGGGCAAAGGTGCCCTCACCCCCTTGCTCTTCTTCCACCTCTTCGAGCTCCCGTTCTTCACTTTCAGCAAATTCGGAGTGCTGCTCTAAGTGATCAGATTCTGATCCATAATCAGAATAGGCCTCCATGTGGTTAGAACGGCCTTTTCCATAGCATCTGTGTCCCTTTGACCAAGGTTCCTTGCATGCGTAACATTTTCCTTCCTTCCTAAGCTTCTCCCGAGCATCATCATCCAACCTAGGAGGAAACTTCTTATGCTGATTTGAAGAATGCCTTTTGCCCTGTTTATGGGGAAAAGGCTTGGACGGAAACTTTGGCCTAAGTGCGGACAACTCCATGTTTCTAGCTTTCTTGATGGATTCCTCAAGGCTTGGTGGGTCAAAAGCCTTTACCCATCCCTTCAATGGTTCCATTAGTCCTTCAGAAAACAACACCACTAACCTTCTTTCAATGATGTTGGGCACCATCACGGAAAGCCTTTGGAAGTCTCCAATGTATGATTCCAATGAACCATGTTGTTTCAGCTGTGCAAGCTCCCTGAATTTCACCTCGGGATCCTTAGTGTCAAATCTTTTGATCAACTTCTTGGTGAATTCCTCATATGTTCTAATTAGGTTGTGGCCAAGGGTGACCAAACCATGGTACCACCACTCATGGGCAGCTCCTTCCAAGTGTAGGGTGGCGAATTTAATTGCATCCTCCTCCAGCATAGGTCTGAAGGAGAGGTAGTTATCCAGCTTTTGTACCCACACGCTCGCTGTGCATGCATCACTTTCGTCAAAGTGAGCCAACGACACCTTCCCGAGAGCTTGTTGGTAATCCGTTCTAGGACCCATAGGAGCTCGGTATTCAGTTCGTCCACCATTTCTCTGGTTCCTTTGATTCATGAACTGATCAAAGGTCCATTGTTCCCTAAGATCAGGAGGGAAGGAGGCATACTCCAAGTAAGCCTGTCTGGCATCATTTGCAAAATTTGTTGCAGCTTCAACTTGCGGTTCTTCTTTTTGCGTGAATGTGGGGAAAAGTGGCCTAGAGGCTTGTTGACAGGTGTTTTATGACCGCACCAACACAAAATAAAGTTTCCAACGGTAACTCTATCCTCTCTTGATCAAAGTATTCCGTATGCTAAGATTGCGTGAAAGATCATACGTTCAACTCCAAGGTTCCTTATGCAAGGGGATAGTCTCAGTTGGCTCAATGTAATTTTGCTGGGTAATTCAAGGGGACTTACACAATTGTTCAACTTTGAAGCAGTTAAGATGCGAATGATTTGACAATGATGCTCTGATTCCTAGACTAACCGAGAAAATACTGAAATTAAATGGGATAGGGATAGGGACTCTACTTTCTACTCCTAAAGGCGGGACACAAGGATCAATTTCAGCAAGCTTCAAACCAGATTCTGCTTTGCCTCCCTCCGGACAGCTTCTACAAAACCGGTGCAATCTTCAAAGGATGGAAAGGATATTCAAACTGTAACGCAACATGCACATACCATCACGACGATGCATATGGACATATGAGTCACAATCGAAGTTAAGTGCAAAATAATCCAGTTGACCACGCAGTGCGAACTCACCGTCAGCGAGCCCACTAGTGGTATGGATGAGTGAAGCTTGCTCAAACTAAACAACGCATTCCACAGCTAACAACTACTTGCATGAAACAAAATCTACTTTACTCTATCTACTTGAATTGGAAAGACGAACAATCCTTGCTAGCTACTCACAATAAAAGATAGAACCACCAAGCAATGATAAACCTTTGTATTATGAGAGTTTTCCACAACAACTTCTTACAAAACTTTCAAAGAGAAAGCTTTCTTTCCTTTTCAAACTAAGCTAACTTCTAAGCTATTCACTATACCTTCTCTACTCTCTAGCTCAACTCTATCTCTAATCTTATGTCTAACTATATTTTAAAATGAGGGGGGATGCCCCTTTTATATCAAGCTCAGTCCAGTGGATGGCCTAGATTCAAATACAACGAAGGGCTCAGATTGAGCCACGTATGCCCTGATTAGGGTTTCTGCCCTAAAAACCGCCACTGAGAGGAGTGGGGCAATGAATGCACATAAGATTCTCCACTCCTCTGCAAGAACCACTACAAACAATTAATGCACATTATCTTCCTGCAAAAGATCGTCATCCAGAAGGGCGTTTCCTTTCTCCTTTTCCCTGGCTGCCTGCAATGACAGACAAACTTCATCCGAATTCCCCATGGTGATAGGGAATTCAAGTCCACCCTTCTTCTTTTTCTTCTGGATCTTATCGTAGGCAATGAGTTGCCTAGATATCTCTAGCATCACAATTTTGTTCGTGGGATACCGGGGCAATCTGTATGGGTAAGAAGAAAACCCCTGCAGCCTGATGTAAGTAAACTTTGGAAAATGGATGAACCAGCATCCGTATTTTTCAATCAACTCTTGTGCCTCTTTGGATATTCTGTGATGAGTCCTTTGCTGGAGCGTCCTCATTATATGCATCGTGAAGGCGTCATTGACTCTCTTGTAATTTGAGGTGCTTGTCAAGTGCAACTAGGGACAAGCCTCATGAATCTTGAATTGCTAAGAGCCACACCCAATCGGCTCCTTGTATGATATCCCCCTATATTTTGTCATCTGGGCCAGCATGTAAACAATATAAGAGCTCATATAAAATGTTTTTGTTCTCCTTAAACTTCTGAGTTGCTCATGTAGATTATCACTGATCATCAACGCCCAGTCCACATACTCTTTTCCCTCTAGCACAAGATTGATATAGTAGAACATCCAAGGTTCAAAAATGAACGCTTGGGGGCACCCTCCAACTCTGCTAAGCATCATGATCAAGTCACAAAATTCCTGCCTCAAGTCCTCTGAGATGATTTGCTTCGACAACTTCGTTCGAGTTGGCTTAGGCTTGTTCATCCACCTAGAGTTTATCAGGTCAGCACATCGATCAAATGTGGATGAATACATTTTCTCAACCCTCTCTCTTGTTTTGTAAATCATCTTTTCGTAGGCTGGAATTCCAAATGCCTCTCCAATTGCTTCAGGCGTAAGATTGGCCAACAACTTGCCATCAGGTGAGATGATAGTCCTCTGCTCCGTGTTGTAGCAATTTGCACACTCCATAATCAGTTATGGGCACCGGATTGCTGGTGGAAAACCAACAGCTGCATAAAGTCAACTTCTGACAATGTTGTGTGAAGTGACTGATGGGTGATGACTTTCAATTCCCAGCATTCGCCTTTTGAAAGTCTCCAAGTTGAAGGAACCAAGATTTGTATCACTTAATTTGCCCAGCTTCGAAGAAAACTTTGACTCTGGCAGGAAAGACTTGCTCAATTTCTTTATTACAGCCTGCCTTGATGCACTTGCCCTGCTGGATTCAGCATGATTTCCCTTTCCAGCAGCTCATCTATTTGCTTCAACCATCCTGCAGCAATAAAAAAAAAATATTCATTAGAAAATAAGACTTAGAAAATAACATCACTTTGAGGGTGCCAACCGAGCTCTAAAGAATAAGTGGTTTCAGCATTTGAAATTTCTAACTTCAAACCTCAACGCCTTTCAGCAAGGTCTCACTTCAACACTTAGAAATTTCCACTTGCAGCAACACAATCTCCAGCACTTAGAAAAAATTACTTGCAGCAACTCACTTCACTAATTTTCTCCTCTCAAATTCGCACTTACCTGCGGACTCAAGTTTGCATTAAACAACCGATGGAGAAAATAAAAAGAACTTGAATTCTTATAGCCAAGTCAAATTCTGGAAGAGGCTAATCTTAGCAAACATTTGAATTTCCGTTTTCCCTCCTCTGCCAGTCGCAACACTTGTCACTTGAAGCATCGGAATATTTGACTTCTAGCACTTTGAAAATTTCATCACTTCTGCACAGGCCTGCTTCATCATGTTTGCATTTTAAAATATTAAATCAAGTATTCTTTAGAAAATTACATCAACTGGCTAAGGCATTTGATTTCATGTGTGCTCTGGAAAAATTATTTTGAAACGTCCGGCCTCAATTCTCAAGCTAAGGCATTTTGTAAAAACATTTCCCTTATTTGCCTTGTAAAAATTTTAATTTCGCCTAGGAAATTCTTTAAAACAGGCGTCGGGCAAAAATCTCTGTCAAAACAACACGAGCAAGGTGTGGAACAATTTTAAATCATCTCCCAGAAGAAATTTCCCTTCAAAACTCATCGTTTTCATGTGTATCCGGACGAAGGGGTAAGTTTAATTTTATTATTTTGAGAAAAATAATAAAATTTGCTAAGGTTTATTGCATTTTAAATTCTGGGCGCATTTCACGCCTGTAGCCTTCATTTTTCATGCCTTGGCGTTTTCTTTATTTTCTTGAAGAAATTCCTTCCTGCTCTTGGGCGCATTTCACCTTGCACTTGGAAAATTTTAACATCACCTCTTCCTTAGGCGTATTTTCTAATTTCACCTTGTAATGCTTTAGAGAATTTTTTTAATTTAATTAACTTATCCATGAGGGGCACATTTTCATGTATCAACTTCCACCTTCACCCCTTAGCCCTTTCCACGCCTTGGAAACTCGTCTTACACTTAGTAATTTTCTCCTTCAAGTCCTAACTTCCTTGGGCGCATTTGTCATGGTGGGGAGGAATTTCGTGATATCTTTGAGTGCATTTCACACATGGTGAGGGAAATTCCCACGCCTTGAATACTTATCTTTCACCTTCTTTGTAGCCTTCGGCGCATTTCACCTAGGGAGGAGGAACTTTTGGGCGCATATGAGGTGGTGTGAAGGAACTTGTTCAACCTTAGGCGCAGTTCACTAGGCTTCTTGCCTTGGGCGCATTTGGGGGTATGAGGAGGAAATCTCCCATACTTGGAAACTTTTTCAACCACGTTTTCCTTGTCTACATCTTGGGCGCATTTCACTAGTGGTGAAGGAACTTTCACCAACTTGGGCACATTTAGCATGTTGAACTTCCATCCAAGGGCGCATTTAGGGGGGTGGGAAGGAATTCCCACGCCTTAGCATTTTTTTTCTTGGCTCTTCTATTGTGGGCGCATTTTCTATAGGGAGGAGGAACTTGAGGGTGCATTTAGCATATGGGACTTCCACCCAAGTACGCATTTAAGGAGGTGGGAAGGAATTCCCACGCCTTAGCATTTTTCCTCTTGCCTTCTCCTCTTGTGGGCGCATTTCACATGTGCTAGAAGAACCCTTTAAGTGCATTTAGCATATGGTGGAAAAGATTTCATGCCTTCGAACATTTTTTAACAATCTCCCTTCATGAGGGCGCATTTCCCACATGCTACTTCCATTCTTCTTACTTAAAATTTCTTTCATGCTACCACCTCACCTTGGGCGCATTTCATGCTTCCTCCTGCCAGACTTCAACTTGGAAATCTTCAATGCCTCAACTACATCGACACTCTATTTTTAGTAAATGTTGGAGACGTGTGCCTTTCCATGCCTTTTCACCCATTCTGAAACTGGAGCTGGCGTGATTATGCTTCTTGTGACCTTGCTACCTTGTTTATACCTGTTGTCCAAGCTTGTCTGCTATTTTTAGCAAACCCTAAAATTGATTGACCTCTGCAGCTTCGTTTGACTTGAAATTTGTTCCACATGATCTTGATGTTTTAAGTGACCTGTTCACACCTACCCTCGGCATAAACATGTTAGTTTTAGCCATGGAATGACTTACTAAAAATAGTAAGTACTCGGATTGTGCTCAAATTTTGCCAGTAGGCAACCTGAAAGATGTTGATCATGATGGTGCACTTTATTTGACAACTTATGTATTTCATCCCCCTATTTTTAGGCATATAAGTGGAAACCCTAATCTTGACTTGCATGCGCCTCAAATGACCTCCGTTTGACTTGGATTCCTGCTGCATGTTGCTCTGCCTGTGAAACTGGAGTGCGGGGAGCTGCCCAGAGTGTACTTGCTAAAAATAGTAAATGTCTGAAAAGCGATCAATCTGATGTTGGATGAGTTTGCATATCAAACTACCCGTGAGATCTCAAAAAACCTAGAAAACTGGTCCACATGCGGGCACCGGCTAAAAATAGTAAGTCCCTGAAAAATGATCCATCTTGTTTGCATGTCATATCACTGCGAAGCTCTCGTAAAACCCATAAGGAATATCCAGACATGCACTGAAAAACTCTGCATGCAAACCCTAAAAATAGCCTTTGAAAGTTGGTAGTCATTTCTCCGGATTGCATGTTATATCATCGCAAAGGCCTTGAAAAATCCAGAAACATTCTCCAGACGTGCATTTGAAAAGCATACGGGAAAACCCTAAAAATGGCTCCTGAAGCCGAAACTGCTAAAAATAGCAAGTTGTCAGAATCTGCTCAAATTTTGCGTGCAAGCGCCCTGAAGTTACCTGGATGTGCTGAAGCAGTCAGAATTCCAAAATCCTAAAAAAAAAGGTCCCAGATGGAACACTTACTAAAAATAGTAAGTTGTCAGAACTCAGTGAAAATTCAGTGGGATTTTGCTTGAAGCGTTGTGATCGCAATGCCAAGCTCATATTTCAATTTTGATAACCCTATTTGACCTCAAACCAGCCTGTACGATAGAAACCCTAAATTTCACAAACTTAGCCAAAATTTCCAACTTAGGTCAAACGATGGGACATCCCTGGAAGGATAGAACGATCAGAGAGAGAGAGAGACCAGAAACCGAAGCCAAAAGACCAGAATGGAGCAAAAAGCAGGGGGTCCCCATTGAATGGAGTGATGTGTGAAAAGGTCACAACAAGGCTGATCCTCTAGACGTGGCCTCATGTTGGCCAATAGTTTTGTCTCTCCCACTGCCATTGTTTCCATTAACTCCACTATTTTCACCATGAGTGTTGTTTTGGTTATGGGGCTGATTATTTGCAGCCTGCTGATCCATTCTTGCAAGTAAGCGAGACATCAAGTCAATCATCCCGTCAAACTTCTTCTCTATTCTATCATCTCTCTCATCCATGGCCTGCTTAAGACTTTCTGTCATCTTTTCAACTGCTTTACCGCTGTCAACTGCTTTCCCTATTTCTCTAAGTGCCTCTGAGAAAGTATCTGCCTCTAGTGTAGATGGAAACTGAAATTGCGGATTTCCTGCATGACTTCTGGTGTAGTATTTCTAGGCTCTGTCACTCATCTGTAACTGAACTCTGTTGAACACAGGTTGGCAGAATCATGGCTCTGATACCACTGAAATGTGCTAGCCAATTTTTTCATTTTTTGACACAATAATTTCACCCATTAATGTTAGTGAAATCACAATCCAACTGAAGAGAACCCTTTCCTCTGATCAACCCAGATCCCAATGCGAGCAAGGTGAGAACATACTCGAAAGGGGGTCGTTAACACAAGCTAAAACTGTTGAAAGAGTGATGAAAGGAGATAACAATCAACTCTACCACTTATTCAGCGGGAGCATGTTCACGGCTCAACCGATCAGAAATATGATGTTGTAATGCATTACAATAAATAAATAGGCGGCAAGCCAGCCTCTTCCACTTATTCAACGGGTGATACAAGGAAATGAAACCTGAAACTAAAGACCGAAATGAGGCCAGTCTCTTCCACGATCGTGGGAATTGCAAGAACTAGAGAAGGAGAGAAATAGTGCTGACAGTACTACTATTCAGCTTACAATGAGATATATAGCGTGCCAAGAACACATGATTAGAAGTCATTCATTGCTGCAATAATGAAAAGGGACTCTCCTATACTCAACTTGACCTCCTAGACTCAATCCCACTCATAAGACGAATTCTCACAATCTGATATGACAGAACAATGACTGAAATTGCACAGATCAGCAACCTGTAACTTCACTAAAATGCTCATATCTTGCTCAAAACTCAATCAATCGACATGAAGTACAATGCATAATATTCTAATATGGATGGTGACCAAGATTGAACACTAAAACCACCCCAAACAGCTCTAATTTATTTTGCATGGAAACCAGGACACTTCCAAAAAAGTATGGCCCCCAAGGAGGGGCGATTTTTCTTTATAAAATCTGAAACTTGGCTGGAAGGGTCGCCCAAACCTGCCAATTACAAATAGCAAATACCCATAACCCAAATAAAATCTCTCATAAACATCTAAGCAAAAACCCAGTTCAGCTACAGTCAAACCACCAACTGCAAAACTGATTGAAATACAAGAAACTCAACTACAAAATGCAAGATAACTCTACTACAACCAATTCTCAACTAGTTGCTATCTTTCAAGCAAGAAGTTAAGCCAAGCTAGGAGGTATGCATCCCTTGAAGCAATTCTGACACCATTTCGGTAGCATAACAATACTGAAGACTTAAGATGATGAAGTGAAGAGAAGAGACCTCCTTATATAGATTTGGAAAGCATCATCCAGAAGCATCTAGAAGGGCGCCCAAAACAGAGTCAAAATGAAGTTGACTCCATATCTCTCCAAAGTGGCGTCCATTTCAAGAAGGCAAAGATTTAACTTTTAATTTTAAAATAATCTCCTCTTCAAAGTTGGCGTCCCACTTCCAAGAATAATTTTTGACCTTGGAAATAATTAAATCACCCCCAAATGAGGCGTCCACCCATGAGGTCCCCCTTTTCAGAACAACTTAAAGTCGTGAAGCTAGACCAAGGGGTTATATCATTAAAATATCATTATTTAATTAAAACAACTTGTCTCTCCAGAAAATGCATCAAGAGGCCAAAAATAACCATACCAACTGAATTGACTGAAGAGGGGAGCCAACTGAACTGCAACCAATAGGACCACTGCCAGAAATAGAATTTACTAAAAATAGTAAATTCAGGAAGTTGCTCAAAACAACATGCTAGCTATACCGTTGCGAAGCTCTTGGAAAACCCAGAAAGAATCCACAAACAGGACTCCAGAATTCTAGGGGCAACCTTCAAGAAAAGCTAAAACAACCTCCACAAGGATAGAAAACCCTAATTTCCATTTCCGAATAGCCTATGGGTCTCCGAGATAGGCTAACGGTCATCTCCAAAATCACTACTGAGAAGGGGACATTACAGGGTGTCAAGAAAATAATGGTGTTTGGAGACTCCGAACTGATAGTTAATCAAGTCGGAAACATCTTTGCAAAAAAGAATGTCTGCATGCGGTCTTATAGACATAGAGTTCGGGACCTTATTGAAGGTTTCAAGGCTTTTAACATTCAGGCGATGCCTAGGGAGCGGAATTCAACTACGGATCGCATGGCAACAATAGGATCTCAATTTGATCCTATCTCTGACTTAATAAAGAACATACACTTTGTGCAAGTGATTGTCCGACCCTCCATTCCGGATAACGATCAGAGTTGGCAGGTGTTCAAAAGTGATGAACACATTGCCTCATTCATCCAACAATTGGGAGAATTTGCCGATCAACTTTAGCCAAAAATTGAGGAAGCATATGAAGGGCAAATCATTCAGCTAAGGTCTAACAAGCTTTCGAAGGGACTGGTCACTCTCGAAAACCTGTTCGATTGTGAGATGCGAGAAATGACAAGAGAAGGTTTGTGGAAGACAAAAGTGACTATGTGGACCTTCAGGTCGGAGATGGGAAGAAGCTCAAAGTCGGGAAGGATATCCCGCATCATGATAAAGAAAGGCTTATCAACTTCTGCGAGAAATATGAAGGAGTAGTGGCCTGGTCATATGATGACCTCAGGGGATATGACCCCGAAATCATCCAGCACACTATTGAGTTGATAGAAGGTGCTAAACTTGTCCGCCAAAAGCAGAGGCCAATAAATCCGAAGATTGAAGCCCTAATGGCGCATGAACTAAGAAAGTTGATCCAGTCTAAGATTGTGTTTCCAATCAAGCACAGTACATGGGTGTCTAACCTAGTTCTGGTCTGAAAGAAGAATGGATACATTCGTCTCCGTGTTGATTTGTTGGAAACAAGCTACACTGAGAGTGGGGGGTGAATCAGTGTTGTGCAAAAATTAACTTTATTAACCTTTATCTTCAAAACATTAAACAACATTCAACCATAATGCATAAACATGAAGCAAATGAACACAACACCATAACACGAGGATTTTTGCGTGGAAACCTTGTTAGGGGAAAAACCACGATGGATGGCCAATCCACAATTATGATCTGAGTATACTCAAATGAAGATTACAAAAAGGTGAATGCACTTGCATTCAGGCGCACTACCTAAAGCTCACTGCTCAAAGGGAAGGCTCACTGCCTTACAAAGAAAATTAGATTAAAACCATTTGAGAGTTTGAACTAACAAAAGTAGCATCTACATATGTCTGATTACAGTTCCAGTTAGGCTCAATAATAGATCCGCTGCCTTATAGACTGATTTTGTACTTTTGCTATGTTCTGCTCATACACACAACACAGATCTTCTATGCGCAAGTGAAACTGCGCGTTATCACTCTTCTGCTCTGCTCTTATTCACAATTCGCACCAATACACACTTCATACTTCATTCAAAATGATACGGACGATCTTATATATATATATCCGCAACATAGAATTCAATTACACTTTGTCGGCTTCAATAGAACACAAAAATAATTACCACCGTCGGCTAGATCCTTAATTAAATCATTATGCGCATCCTCCAAAGTCAGTTAAGACATAGAGGGGACCCAAACAAAGATGTGCAAACACAAAAATACTTAACCAATTACTTCTCATACATCCGTGACATAATCCATTCATGAAGTCGGCTCCAATACAAGAAAAATTGGGAATAAGCTAACCGGATCTTCTAACTTCCCACGAATTGATACGAGCCACTGCACTGCAGTAATAACAAAGATAATATGCCAAAAATAATTTCCTGAGATGCACAACACAAAATAATAACCTGAAATCTTCATACAAATCGATGAACACCGTGTTACCAGATACTCTGTTCTTCCCAATTAATCTTCAATCTGTCTGCCGGTGTGATCAAATGATAGTACGCGTATTTTTGCACACCTGATCATCGATTAGAGTTGCCATCAATGACAACATCAAGTGATACTACAGTGTCTCTTGCCAACATGATTTTCGTGACCTAAACAGGGCATTGCTAAAATATCACTACCCATTACCTTCCATGGAATCACTCTTGCAAACTGTAGCTGGTGTAGAGATGTTTTCTCTGCTAGATGGATTTTCGGGTTACAATCAGATCCGAGACAAAGAGGAGGACCAACACAAGACAACGTTCACAACCAAGTGGGGAACATTTGCATATTCAAAGATGCCTTTTGGCCTTTCAAATGCTAGAGCTACATTCCAGTGAGCAATGGATATCGCTTTCAGAGAACTAATCAACAAGATTATCCTAATCTACTTGGATGATCTAACGGTGTTCTCTAAATCAAAAAATGATCATTTTGATCATCTGGAGATGGTTTTTAAAAGATGCCAGGAGTTCAAGGTGTCCTTGAATCCGAAAAAATGTGTCTTCGGAGTGCCGCAAGACAAATTATTGGGACATGTAGTGTCAAAAGAAGGAATCGCAATTGATCCAGATCGGGTAAAAGCGATCAAGGAGTTGCCCCTGTGGGTCAATAAGAAAAGAGTCCAATCTTTTTTGGGGAAGGTGAATTTCGTGAGCAAGTTCATTTCAGACTTCGCAGGCTTGATAAGACTGATCACCCTTATGCTCAAAAAAGATCAGCCATTCAAATGGACAAAGGCGGCCAAAGAAGCCTTTAAGAAGGTCAAAGAGGCCATTGTTTCAGCCCCGGTTGCTAATAAATCGTAACCTATCAAAGGATTTTATCATGTATGTGTTCAGTAGCCGATCTAGCATAACTACTGTCCTAACCCAGAAGGATGATGAAGGAAAAGGGGAACCTCCGATAGCCTTCCACTCCTGCACTTTAAAAGACTATGAGACAAGGTATAACTTTGTTGAAAGACAAACATTTGCTATTGTCAAAGGTCTCAAGAAATTTTGACACCTTATCTCTTATAGCAAGGTGGTTTTATTTGTAGCGCATTCCAGTGTGCGCGAATACATCATGGAAGGAGAAATCACAGATAAAAGGGCCAATTGGATCACAAAGATCCTAGAGTATGACATTGATGTCAGGCCTACTAAAACGGTGCGAGGTAGAGGGTTGTGTGAGTATCTAGCATTGAACAGCGAAGTACCAATGGAGGAAGGACAGCCCGAAGTAATCTTTCTCAACAAACCTGAGTCCGAAGTTTGCTAGTTGGCGGACAAAATGAGATTTATGCAGACCAGGAAATACTTGATAAACCTTCTCTCTCAGAAGAGAAGATTTTACAGACTGCAAAACAGCGGGTACATGCTAATTGAGGGAATTCTCTTCAAAAGGAATTTCAATGGTGTACTCCTATAGTGTGTGAATCAAGAACAATCGTAGAAGATCCTGAAAGAATTCCATAGCAGACCAGTAGGTGGGCACTTCTCCGCAAGGACAACCGCCATCAAAATTATGAGTGTGGGGTATTTTTGGCCCACGCTATTCAACAACTCATATGCTTTGATCAAAAAGTGCAAGGAATGCCAATTCTTTGTAGGAAGAAGAAAAAATTCGGCCATGCCTCTCAATCCAATAGTGTCGGATGAGCCATTCACACATTGGGGACTGGATTTCATCAGGATGATCAATCCCGCCTCCAGCGCAGGACACAAGTGGATTCTCATGGCCATGAACTACTTCACTAGATGGATCAAAGCCATACCCCTAAAAAATGCGACGAAGGCAGAGATTGTGGACTTCCTTGAGGGACTGGTGACGAGATTCGGTCCACCAAAGACCATCATTTCGAACAACGCCAAGGCTTTCTTAGGCTCTAAGGTATGTCAATTCGCACTCGTGCATGGCATATTCTTGAAGACATCAAATTATTACCCGCAGGGAAATGGACTAGCCGAGTCGACTAACAAAAATCTAGTTCAACTTATCAAAAGAATTGGTTCGGAACATCAGAAGGAATGGCATCGGAATCTTCGGGCAGCGCTCTGGGCAGACCGCATAACCCCAAGCAAGTTTTGAAGACTTCACCATACGAATTAGTGCACGGGAAGGAGGCACTGTTGCCCATCTCTATGGAAATTCCAGCGTTGCAGCTACTCAAATCTTTAGAGATAGAGCAAAACAGAGCTATAGAGGTTCGGCTGGCCAAGTTGTTGGAAGTGCAAGAAAAAAGGGAAAAGGCCCTGATAGCCATATCCAACCACCAGCAGGTGGTTAAGAGATGGTTCAACAAGAAATCCTCGAACCAAGGTCTAAAGTGCGGGGACCTAGTATTAAAGTTCAATGAAAGGGTCGCGAAGCCTGACTAGCATGGAAAATTTGGCAGTCTATGGGAAGTCCCTTTCAAAATAATTCAGTGCAAACAACATAATGCATTTAAATTAGAAAACATTGAACAGAAAGCATTGGGTATTCCGGTTAACGGAATTCACCTAAAATTGTTTAATTAAGCTTCAGTCTTATTCGCCAGTGTAAATATTTAAGTATTGTAATTATTTTCCTTTGTGTTTTTTTGTCGGCCCGTCTTTCAATAAATTCCATAATGAAGGAGCAAAGAAAAATAAATGAACCCATGATGCAAAAAAATGAACCCATATTGCAGAACCACATTAAAAAGAGACGAGGAGTTTAGTAATCAAGTATATTCGTTATATATATATTCTTTGATCAATACATTTTCAAAATGGCTTTGAGGCCATACGTTCAAAAGTATATCTATATATATTATGCAACTTCTTCATATATATGTACGAGAAAGCCTTTTCAGGCATATATATACAAAAAGAGGCAAAAAGGCATTTGAAACTTCAATTTGTTGGAGGAGCAGGAGCAGGATTGTTGTCAACAACAGGAACGTTATCATTGGAACGGTTGTTATCAGCAACAACGGGGCCAGGAGCAACGTCAGCGTCAGCAACACCAAGAACAAGCGGTGGAGGGAACACAAGGTTCCTGAAATCTGTGTACCAGTCCACATCATAAAATAACACCACGTTATAGCAGCGCAATAGAAAGTGGCATGCATGGGTGGCCCTCTGACAGTGCTTAGCTTGCAAGATGAGCCGAAACCCACTCAGAAATGGCACCCACGGTACCACGACATCCTCTTCAATGTGCTTCTGCAGGTCGCTTGCCACCGGAAGGCCCAAGCCATATACAACATTTGTCACCACCTCTCCAAGGCCACCAAGGTACTTCGGAAAAAATTGGAGTGTCAGCCGCAGGATCATACCCTTGGGAACCTCTATGTCGGGCAGATACGCAACGAAGTGGGAGTAGATATCCGTGTTCACTCTATACTTATCTTCGTATTCAATACAGTCCCTCCCCAGAACCCATTTCATGGCTATGATAGCCGATGAGTACTTGTTCTTAGTCATTCGCTTGAGGCGCCTATTGGAAATCTCCCCTAAAAACGTTGTCTGGGACTTATTACAAACTAGCCTAATAGGAGTATTCATCATACTAACCTCTACACAACTACCTAAGTCTAGCTCTACGCAAAGTTAAACACTACTCAGCTGCCTAATGCTAATCCTAGCCAACTGCCTAATGCTAATTCTTGCTAATCGCTAAGTGTGATTTTGCTACTGAAATGAAATGAAATGAAAGATTTTAATGACGTCCACGAGACTAAAAAGTCTAGGGGACCAAGACAAACATCTTAATTTGTTTTAATGCTCTTTTCTAGTCGGATCTCCTTCTGTTAATTTTCACTAGAAGGTTGGTCGTCTGTTTGATCTTGTCCTCCTCAAATAACTGTTGCATATTTTCCACACCCAAACTATTTGCGTACTGATTACGGATATCTTCATACGTTGTGCATTCCATGACGAAATATCCTATTTATAGAAATATCCAAGGTAGTTGTCATAGGGCCTATTTATAGAAATATCTGAGGTAGCTACATGCCATAAGCATGATGCTAATCGAGTGTTAACTCAAAAATCCCACCAAAAGCCAGCTCGAAATTCCCACCCAGTTGCGTTTGCAGGTACAAATTGTTGTGTGCAAGATTAAGGAGCGATAATCAATTAGTGCAAGTTGGTGGCAGTCCCAAGCGATCGCTCATACGGACGGGTGTTGAGGTGTCGCGCTGCAGGCATTTTCAAACTTCAAGGCATAACACAAATCTTTTCAAAGCATTCATTACATCTTTGGCTTAATTATTCCTTTTTGGATATTAATTGCCAAAGCATGCGAAAGGTTAGCAAGCTTTCAATCGGCGGCTCAATTTCCCAGGAAAATCGCACCGAAGGACGTGATCACTAATGTCATTATGCATTCTTGTCTTTTCAAGAAGGCAAGTAATTCATTTCGCATGGGCAAGAAAGCTGGTGATACATGCCGAATTTAATGCAAAAAGGCAGTCGTTGTCCAACGCTTTAAGGCAAAAAATTGAAGAAAAAGCTAAGTGTTGCATACAAGAGCTAAACATTGCAGAAAGCTTTCAGAGTACGCGAAAGGATTTTGAATACAAAATTGTTGAGGAAACCCAAGTGTGGTGCAAAATAGCAGCTAAGTGCAGAGAAATAGCTACAAGAGATTCACTGCTCAGGTGTGGATTGAACACAAAACGAAAGGCAAGAATTCATCTAGGTTTGCGTTCAGAGCCTTGCATAGTGTTTTAGGTTCCATTCATACCGCTTCAGTGTGCTTTCTAAGAAAAGACTTGCAAAGAATGGAAGCAGCCCAAAGTTCTCAAACAGAAATGCAAGGTGAAGAAACACAAATTTTATATGATGCCATGTGTGCAACACCCGTCACTTATGTCTTTAAAAACGTCTCTTACGCTTCGCTTGGGATACCAGAGAAGCCGGTGTGGGTAAATACAAAGGTTGCAAAAGCAGAAAACCCACAGGGACCAAAGTCGAATAAAGGAAATATGGGATAACATTCAAGATCCCATCCTCGAAAAGAACCCTAAGACTCTTAGGGAGGCGGCCTGCGAAAGGATGAAGAAGACTAGTGACCCGGATTCCTTGGCACAAAAGTGTTGGTTCAATGGGCTTCCACAGTATATGGTCTCATTCATGCACTACTACCCGAAACTAGTCGACGAAGCCATCAAGCATTTCAACCCGGCTACCAGCACCATTGAGGGCTGGGAGCTAAGAGTTAATATCTACAAAGAGGCTATTTGGGACATGCTATGCATCCCAGAACGAAGCTCCAAAGTGGATAAGATGGAGTCATTCACTCCAACAAGGGGAGAGAAAATATGGAAAACCAAAGATATGGCTCTGGATTTTTATAACAAAGAGACTCAAAGGCCCAAGGATGATCAAAGAAAAATACCGATTCCGACAACGCATAAAGCTTTCCTCGCAAACATGAAGGACGCCTTCTCAATGATGGCATTTTTTTGTGGCCTGGACATCGACAGGTATGTTCAAGAATTTCAACTAGGTTTGGGGTTTTAGTTGCGCAGGCAACATTCTCTTTTCAAGTATGACTTCGCAAAATTCCTCGTCAAGGAGATGCTGAGCCAGATAGCATAATACAAAACACAACAGAGGTTCAAGTTTCCTTCTTTCCTCGCCCATATGTTTCTGCATCAAAACCCTGACTTCTTCAAAAAATATATGGGGTTGGCCATATTTGATGAAAACCAGAGGAGGTGGTCAGTTTTTGTATGGACTCCTCTCGTCTCTATCATTATTATGCATTTTTGGATTATTTCTTGACTCTGATTCTACAAGATTTGAGGGAGGATGGCGGTATTTTACGGCTCAATTCAGACCAGACAGAGTATATGCAGAATTTCATTCCAAAATGTGACTGGTTTCTAGGAGAAGATTTCACATTCATTCGGATGTGCAGCTTCATCGGGGAACCATTCTGGCTTCCAACATGTCTCACGGATCGGGTGTTGGCCCTCGAAATGTTTCGGCAGGTATCAATTATTGACTTCACTTTTTGTGAGGGAGAGGCCAAGAAAAGAGGATTTTTCACCTGCCCGCTGAGCTTTAAATCGGTGATTATGGCCAAGAAGCAGATGCATGAACTGCTAGAAGCAAAGCTGGCTCATCTGGGGTTGGTACGGATTTGCGACAAATGGAACTACAACCCCAATAGTGACTTACCAAATGAGTATGTCAATGCAAAGCCCCCGACCTTACTGGGAGAAGCGGCGGAATCCAATGGAGGATGTGGATGATCTGATGGTGGACCTAGCTCATATTCCAACCGAGGGTAGTCGGCCTCCATGGCTCAAGTTCTACTTCCAGTCGGGGAAATATGATAAAACAAAACAGATTGGGGCTACTCTTCACAATAATTTGGTAAGAATTTTCAACTGGAACGAAGAAAAGATCAAGGATTTATGGATTTACCAACAAGAAATCTAATGCACTGATGCCCCTTATGATAGCATAGAGATGGATGACAGGTTCGATAAATTGTGGAATGATGAGCATCCTAATTCCGATGCAAGTGATGAGGAAGATGTCAACCCGGAGGAGACCGAAACACATACTGAGGAAGGAAGGGAGAAGGAAATGGAAGTTCAAACGGCCCCGGCATAGCAAGCTGAGAAGGCAATGAAGCAATCTGTCAAGGTTTCTTCGAATGTGCACATGAATATATCATGTGCGAGGGCTTCACTAACTTGCACCTGGACCGCAAAAAGATCCAGAACAACCTCGCAACAACAGTCGGAGGCTATACACATGGAGGACTCACCACCCATCAAATGGCAGCACACTGAAGCATCTTCTAGGGAATGTTCGCAGGAGCCTCGGGCAGGCCAAGAGCCCGCAACGAGTCAAGGATCACAATCATCTGCACCACACGTATCTTTCATTCCCTCTTCTCTTGCTTCACAATCTTTAGTGACTCCTGTTGTGTCCTCGGCGCCCTCCACTTCGGGAATCGGTCCATCTTTCTCCGCTTCTGCTACAATGGTCACGGGAGGTTTCACACAGTTCTCCTAGACAGCACCATTTGCCTTTACCCATCCGCGGACCTTTCCACCTTTCGCCTCGGTCCAATCCGCGTCTGCTAGCATTTCACATTTCGCCTCTGCAACCGCTATTGGTGCCCCTCTTGTTACTACTGAGTCTACCCAGACCCAGTTTGCCCTACTGATGGAATATGCCATGGCTCCGTTTCAACCACCTCTTCCCTTAAGTCCTCCTGCCGGTTCGCAAACCAAGCTTTGGCATATCCCTCCTTTCTACCCGCAAACGGTCAATCTCCCGAGAAAGAAGTCACCCGAAACCACTACCCTCTCGTTCCCTTTTGCACTTCCTCCTGGTGCACCTTTCGCAGGTGGACTCATCAGGTCGCCGACAAATTTTTTGTCAGAGGGCGAGAAAACAAAGCAAGCATGGGCTCTAAGGGTTCAAAAACAACGAGCCAAGGATGCTAAAGGCTGACGGAGCCAAAGGTACAAACTTTTTCAATGAGGCTCAGCAATCGCTGCATTTTGCGACCATGTATCCGACTGTCATCAAACTGTAAGGAGAGATGCAGCCCAATGATTACAACATGTATGCCATGGGACTCAATCTGAGCATAGCTTGGCCGCGGGACAAAGTTGAGCTCATGGAGGAGACTCAGCAGGCAATGACCACCGACTTCCTTAAGTCCGATCGCCAGCTAAAGAAGAGAGAAGAAGAGCTGAAAATTGTCAAAGAGAGAGTCGATGTCCTGCTGACAAAGGAAAAAGCGAGGGATGTTGAATTTGAGCGCTTATCACAGCAAGCGGAGACGGAGCGAACTAAATTCCAAGAGGAACTTGCAAAGTTCCAATCTTGTGACCCCAACTTGGTCGTCAAGCTGCAGCGAAAGAATCAAGAATATCAAGACCAGTTGTCTCAGGTCCGAGCAGGGGATACAACGAAAAAAATGAGGACCTTGACTGCCAACACACTTAGTTGGAGCAGCAAAAAGACGCAGACTTTGAGGCCCGACAGACTCAACTGGAGAATGAAGTCCAAGAAATGAAGTCTTCCCTTGAGAGGGAAGCAGCAAAAAAAGAACAACCCAAAGCAACCTGGTTCACAGAGTCAAAATCCCTACAAGGACAACTTCCGACCGCAAACAAAAGGATTGCGGAGCTCACACAGGAGGTTGATTCAAAGGATGTGGAGATCGGCGCTATGAAGAATCTTCCCCAACCCCCTGCTACCCAATCAGACCTCCTTCAAGTAGCCCAGCAGCTATATGTTTCAAATTGGGAAAGGGTTAAAGCCTTCTGCCTGACTCTCCAGTCGACGCTCCAGTTCATGGCGGAGGCAACAAGTTTAGGCAGGGAGGTTCGTAGAGCAATTGAACGGTTCTCTCAATCCATCGCAGAGAGAGAGTTCTTGAGGCGAAGAGATTGTTGGATAAGCTATACATGGTCCGAGATGAAGAATTAGCAAACACAGGGATCAATGACCAAAAAACTGTTGCCAAAACAACAAACAGGTTCATCCACTACCACGCAGCCATCCTCCACGCTAGCGAGTGCCCTGCCACATTGGACAAAACCATAAATAGCATGCGAGCAAGGTTCTCCCAACTCAGATGGGCTTACCGTCCCCGTTTCTTTCAGATGAATCGATGGCCACAGCAGAGCATATTGCGGCAAAGATTGAAGAGAAGCAGCAAGATGCATCTACTTTTCAGAGCTTCAGTCAACCCCTTATTGCAGAGCATATTGAGGGCATCGCTCATCCGATAGTGCGGCTGCTTTTCCAACTCGAGTCCTGGGCCGGTATATCAATGACACTGCCATACAAAGAAACGATCGACCTGCCTCCACGTGGCTTCTCCACGGGCATTTCAACAAAGGGAAGGAGCGATCGACAGGCTGCGCCATGTTGCCACATGTTCTAACTTCCTTTATGGGAGAGCGACACACGTCGACACTATATTCTGCTAGGACCACTGCCATCATTTGCAGGGGATGCATCTATTTCGTAAATGACCTCGTTCATGCTCGAATATTTTTTGTTGTAACGGCCAAAGGAAATCATTGCTTTCGGCATCATTGTTCATGATTCGAATCTTTTATGTTATTGGCCTGCCAGGCGGTGGGATTTCTACCTATAAATACTGCTTCTTCTTTTGAGGAGAGGGTTCAAAACCTGCAGAGAAATTTGTGGAAAGACACCAAGCCTCTTGTATTGTTTTAGCTTATTGTATAAGATTCGCAAACTGTGCCATTGTTCGGCCTTTTTGTTTCTTGACTATTTGGTAAAGCTTTATACTGTGTCATCATTGTATTGAGTAATTTGTTCGCAAACTTCTATTATTTCAATATAAGCTTACTGATTCAAACCATGTCTTTGACTCTTCTTTTCAGTAAATGTATGGAAGTTATTTTATGTCATTGATTGAGTTATTCAAGTTTCCATTTTGATTTATGTTATTCTAGAACATAGTAGATTGTTGAACGGCCCTTAAATCATATCTAACAGATAGGTTTATTATGCCCATATATACTTCTTGGCACATCATCTTAGATTAGATTTCTTTTATACATTCGTTTCCTTCTACCCTTTTCAACCCCCCAATTACAAAAGAAGCCGACTTCTTTAAAAACCTGGAGGTCACACAATTTAGCCCCCCCTTTAACTAAGTTTCCCATAAGGCTGTTACCTTGTCAATTTTTGGCATCAACAGGTAAAAGCTTGGGCTATATTTCATTTTGGTAAGTTTTAAAAGATAGCTTTAAAAAAAGACCAAGTGTGAACCTCAAATAGTAAACAATCGTGCATAGCATAGTTGGAGAGGACTTCTCTAAGACATAATGCTGACCTTAGGAGATCACAAGTCCAAAACCAACAAAATCTATTTTTTAATCATGCCATTTCACACATGCATGTGCTCTATGAAAGAGGAGTTTTAAGAATTTTTACTAAGGAAAAATATACATATGACCAATCAACCTGTATGTTTTGAGACATTCCAGATTCATTCGAAATGTTATTTTCGAAATGCTTCCTATTTGATATTTTGATAGAATTTCTTTGTAATAAGTACTATAAGATTTTATTGTAAAAAGGGATGCATTCTCAATTAGCCCAAACATCCAATTTTTCCATGGGGCCTAGAAAAATGCATACAACCTTGATTTGAATAACAGGGCTTTCAAAGATTCTCACAATGTATCTGATTCTTAAAATTTCAGTAAGAAGAGGTTGGTGGACCCACCAGGAGAGTGGAAGACATTCCCATCTCGAGCTAGTTATTCACTTGGAGATTGTGTAAATTCTTGAGCTACAAAAATGCATACAACCTTGATTCGAATACCAGGGCTTTCAAAGATTCTCACAATGTATCTGATTCTTAAAATTTCAGTAAGAAGAGGTTGGTGGACCCACTAGGAGAGTGGAAGACATTCCCATCTCGAGTTAGTTTTTCACTTGGAGATTGTGTAGATTCTTGAGTAGCATTTTTAAATTTTTGTGTGTTGCAATTTTAGTTTGCTAGTATGGTAGATGTTGTTGTGATCCCATTGCAGTTGTTGCATTAAATGTTGTTTTAGTTGTTCACATTTCTATTTTCAATGCTAATAGTATGCTTCAGTATGACATTCACACTATGGTAACCTGTTCTAATTTTTTCTTTTAGAGTGTTGATGAAGCGCAATATTCTAGAGAGTGGTGCATTCATTTCGTTTCCCATCTCTTGACTGATGGAGAGGAAGATAGGTCTTAATGATCACTTTGCAAGTGGTTTCTTATTGTACTTGTGACATTTGTGGTTGATTAATGGTGTGGTGAAGTGATTTATTGCTATA
This sequence comes from Sequoiadendron giganteum, assembly GCA_007115665.2. NCBI lineage: Eukaryota > Viridiplantae > Streptophyta > Pinopsida > Cupressales > Cupressaceae > Sequoiadendron > Sequoiadendron giganteum. The sequence continues at coordinate 384,975,600 of CM021103.1, read as the reverse complement.
GTTGTGTGTGGTCTCAACAATTGTTGATAGTGTTAGGTCGTTTGTGTGTTGCTAGAGGTACATAAAAATCACCAAAGTGATCATTGCAGTTGGGTAATGACATATCTTGCTTACACTGCTAATGGTATGGATGGTCATAGGCACATTGTGATGAACTTTAGCACAATCATGTCAAGTAGTGTCAAGAAGAGGCAATTGATTTTCAAACTACAAGAGGCAGTGTCATAGGCCACTGAATGTATAGGATTGACAATAATTGACAAGGATTGCTCATGAAGGAGCATGGAGCAAAAGGCTAGGCAATAGGAGGATTAGTTCAAGAGACAATACTAGTTGATCAGAGCTAGAAGACTATGGACCAAGTTACAAAGTACTAGGGTTAGGTGGTTGACTAGATTTACAGATGCTCTTTTTCCCCATTTGGATCAAGGGGAGGTTTGTTGGCTTTTGAAATCATTGTGATCCAAAAGTGTATGTTAGGAGTGTTATTAATGTTATAAGTGTTACTTGTTAATAGGTAGGTGGTTCAAGCAATTATGTGGTTCACGAGAATGAGAAGCTTATTAAATCCCTCTATGTAACATTCAAAGCATCTTGACATGATTAATATAATAATACTATACCCTATGTTTTTGTAAGAACCCTTACAAGTTCTAACTGGATTTTTCCCTTCGCTGGTCTAAAAATGTCTGATTTGTTTTGCTCGCAAAGCACTTAAGCTCTTTAACTTTTGTTTTCAACAAGGGTTTATTATATCATGTAGATTGAAAGGTTCCAAGCATAGATCCAAATAACAAGAAATGAACTTGAAACATAGATATTAGGCAATCAAACAAGTCACATAAACATAGATGAACATACCCAACAATGATAGCTTATCTTCTTATTTGATTTGAAAGCTGATTACAAATAGAGAGGGCTGGAAAGTACAATCAATTTCAGACCTTCAATTACATCCAAACATGCCAAAACACAAGTCCAAACCCTAGCTGTATGAATGGAAGATGAAGCTATATGAAGTATGGATGATATGCCCAGCTGGAAATGACTGAAATGCAACTGTAACAGCCCACTAGAGGTCTGATATTATTGAATTAAATCTGTATCAGCTTCTATTATAAATCCCTAATGATAAATGCTAACAAAAGTGCCATGAAAAACACTACAAACTCAAGCGGCCATACACCAATGGAAGGCGATTAGGGTTAGGAAGCAATATTGATGTTGAAACCCTACTGTAGATGCCAAATAACCCTCAGATCTGAAAAGGAAATCAATTTGATGACTGATGTACAAAAATCAGATCATGCATGAAGGCTGGAAATTGCCAAAGATGCCCTCCTTTACCAAGCAGTCCACTTGAAAACCCTCTTTTAGCAATTATTGATGAAAATGTCACAAAACAAAAGCCAAATCTACATATGAAACTCCATTAAAGCACTTTGGTTAAGCTCTATGATGAAACCTGAGTGATTTCACCTCTCAAACAGGGGTAAGGGAGCATCACCAAACTCAACTCAAGGGAACACCACCTTGAATAAATTCTGAAAACTTATTTCAGACAAGAGAAAGCAAGTATCAATGCAACATAATGATCTCACAGCCCTCTATGCCTTTAAATAAGGCTTCTAGTCCAAACCGCCCTTAGAAAGAGAATCTGATTTGTTTTCAATAAAATATTCAATTACTTCATGGCTAAGGCACTTAAACCGCCCTTAGGGAAGATCTTATTTTATTTTATTAAAATATTATTTGCCTTCTTCTCCAAGGTACCTAAGCCGCCCTTATCCAAGGATCTGATTTTATTCATTAAAATATTTTTTGCCTTCGTCACCAAGGCACCTAAGCCGCCCTTATCCAAGGATCTGATTTTATTTAATAAAATATTGGTTACCTTCTCCCTTAAGTCTCCTAAACCGCCTTAAGAGAGAGAAATGACCTACTTGTTTGCTTTGTCTTGCAAGTGGACCTCCTTGTTTGCTTTGACTTGCAAGTGGACCATGAGATATTAAAAATATGATCAACATAATGCTTTATTTTGTTAAGGATAATTCCCCTCTTAATTCTCTAAAAACATCCTACCAAAATTATAATTCTCATGGCCAATATCATTCCCTCACCAGGTTGACTAACTCGCGGGAATGGTGAATGAGCTAGAACTCATCTCCAAGCAGTTACTCTGAGAATGGGGGCATTACATTTTTTTATTTCTACAATTTTGGTGCTCTTTGATTTCAACAATTTGTTGCTTCTTCCTTTGGCCAATCTAGTAGGCTTACGTGAGTAGGTAAAATTAAACCAATATCTTGAAGGAAACTAGAATTTGTATTTTCAAAAGTTTGTGATGTGAGTTTTTGCTAAAATGAATTTCTTGCCTGTCATTTGATTCCAGGCTGCCATGTGTTTCTTTGATAAAAAACCTCAAAACATTTGTTTACTCCATTTCAACTACATGTGATTTCATTTTCTTTCATTGCACCCTACCAAGTTGCCAACCGTAGAATGTTTTCAACAGCAGTAGCTTGATCTTCTGTAACATATAATGGTTGATTTGGAGTCATGTCATTGGCTGTAACATATAATGCTTGAATTGGAGTCTTGTCATTGGCTACAACAACTAGATTTACAGGCCATATGTCTTTCCTCCTAAACCATAAATATATTCAATGGTGTAAGTGCCCTCTTGAACGCTTTGCTACTCAAAATTGCCAATTCATGTATTCTAATCCCCAAATTACCAAATTTCTCCATACATGTTTGTTTCTCGCTCTTGAAGTAGGTGTTAAAAGGACTAAACACGCTTATATCCGACAGTTGTAACTTGTAGCCAGTCCATGCTGGGAATGCAACTAAATCAACGCCCAAATCCCTTGCCTTTTCAATTGTTTGCAGTGCCACATAGCTACTATTTACATAAAACATGAACAAATTTCTGTTTTCTGGGAAAACTCCTTGTGGAACAGAAATTGTGAAATGATGCAGCCAATTTTGAAACAGGTCTTTAGTCATCCATATGTATTCTTGGACAGCCATACATGCTCCTAGTTCACAGTCAGAGATACAATCTCTATCTTTTTACCTTAAAGAGGTAGATGTCAGGAATATATTGCTCTAACTTCTGCTGCATTGACGCAAGCCAAGATTGTGATCTATTCTCTACTCTCAACATTATTTGTGGCACATTTGTGGCCCCTTTCTGCACAATGAGTCACATCCAACAATTCCTTCGAGCTCGTACTCTTCTCTCACTGCAATTCCCAGATATTGTGAGGCCCATACCAGTTTTCCTCATACACTTTCCTCGAGGTCTCATAAAATACTACAATTATGGAGGCCTAAGAATAATAGTCATGTGTCTATCCAAACCCTCTATTGTTCTCATTGACAAATAAGGATGTCTTTTTTAAATACTGTCCACCATGGCTTACAAGGGAACCCGTTGTTGAAAGGGTTGGATCTACTTTGAAATGTGTGGGCATAATTCCCAGTCCATAGTCCATCTTGGCCAAGTCTTTGCCCCATTGCACAATTTCTAACTCCTCACTAAATAAAATAGTGGGTGACCCCTTTTCGTAGTTGCTGGCCCTTCAAGCCAGTACGACAAAGTGCTTAACACAACACTCCGTTTCTTTGTTGTAGCTTGAGTTGAGTACCCATTTTCTACATCCGGCATAGCACATTCCATGTCAGCCTTGGTTGGCTCTCTTACAAAGGAGAGCTCCTTAGCTATGCAAGTGTTTCCTATCAGTTGCACATCAGGTTGAGCCTTTGGTCGGTTTATAGTGTTCTGTTTTTGAATGTCTTCCTCATCATCTACATGAATCAACCTTACTTCCTTGTTCTTCGATATTGCACAGGGATTTCACCTGTAAACTGTGTCTACTTCTTGGTATTCATCATGGTGAATCTGGAACATAAGATGGGAAATTATAAACAGATGACAAATAAAAGTCATTGGACTCAAGATTTGTTTATGTGGGCCTGCAATTTATGCTTCTTGCAAAATTTACACCTGCACAACTTTGTGAGATAGAATAAGTAGCGGCTATGTTTTCCTCTTGGCATCCCTCAAGGTGAATCTCATCAAAAATGTGTCATTCTCCACTTTCTATCAAATGAAACTATCAATAATAGATGGTCGCCAATACGGTTACAAGGAAGGGAATGCATTGACAACAGCTTTATCATCCTATCATTGGACCAACCGTTCTTTTGGAATAAAGAAAGAGATTCTATTAGTAGTCGAAGTAAACTCAAGTAATCCATGAGGCATGAAAAACCAAAATTACAAAGTGGCTATTTCCCATCGTATATTATTGTTTGAAAACGCTATATTAGTTGTGACAAGTATGTATGATTGATATTTGAGATGAAAATACACCAATGAGGATTTGTAAATGTTTTAATTAAATTCAAATCTATATATAAAGTAGCTTGGAACCAATTAACCAGAAAAGCCCCATAGTTTATCAAAATAATGAATTCATCTAAATTCAGCATAGCTAGAAAGAAATTTGTATGCTATAGCAATGCAAGACACAGAAAATACATTTATTTGTTGTCCTTGTAAAAAAGAAGAAGAAAGAATGAAAGAAATTGAGTACCCAATCTAATGCCTCAATAATATTAGCATGCAACCAGAAGCTTAGGATCAAGAATTTCTTTCTAATTTTATATCAGTTGTCAACATAATTTAAAGAGAGTTTATGGCAGACATATAAAAACTTGACAGAAATGACGAAATAAACATCTTCCGTACCATATGCCATCATGTTGGAGAAAAAATTAACACAAATATAAATGTCTGTTTCTGTAAGTAATCTGGAAACATATCATGTATTCTTATTAGCAATGTCGACAGGTGAATTCACAGCAATCCGTCTAAAGAAAAGGATATATTATTCAGATTTTATTCAATGGCCATCGAAAAAGAAAACCTCTATCCCTCCTTAGGTTGATGCAATGCTAGTGGCCCCTCCCACTGTATTTCTAATAAAAGTATGATTTGTCAGCGACATTATTAGTATAAAAACATTCTTATTATGTGCACTTTAGGAGAAATACATGTTACCTACAAAGCCATGACCTCTGACCCACATACAACGTACAGTATATACAGAAAATGTAATGATGCGTAACACATTTCTAAAAGTACAACTCCCTATGAAGAAAATAGGCATAAATAAGGATGCCGGCTAAGATAGTAAATGCTTCTAGACCCACATAGAAAGTACACTAAATACAGAAAAACATAATGGAGCATACTTGATTGTTAACACAAAAAAGAAACCTGCACTTCCTAAATTTTGCAGAAACTTCGGTCACAGTCTTAGAAATACTTTCCTTAATGTTTTGTTTAGAATGATGAGCTTATATGTCGGGTTTCATTTTATTGAAGAAACTGCATTGATCCATGGACTTCCATCCCATTGGCTATCACTTATTCACATGGATTGAATTTGATTTTCTATCAGTTGTCATTTCAATTTCTAATTTAAATGCATCTTTTAATATGTCCTTAAGGTTTGTCAATTGTTTAAACTTTTTACATTTTGCTGTACTAAGCATTAACAGAGGAAGGTGGTTTCATAGTGGTGTTTGACACCATTAACATATAGCGCGTTCATAAGTATAAAGAGGCTGAGTTGGGTATACCGCCCTTTAAGTACTAACCAAACTATAGGAAGGGGCCCAACAAGTGGGCCCTAAAAAGGCTTTGTTTTGCTTAAGTGTGAAACAAAATCCCGCAATTCAACGGTAAGGTTCAGAGAATTATAAACTGTAAGATGACGAGATGGGTACCTGTATCGAGGATCATACGGAGATATTATGTACTTGCGAAGTCTAACACGACGACTGCTTCTCGCCCCTAGTGATGGGAGCAGGCCGCTTGATAAGCTGTAATAACTTTCATTAGCTGACATTTGGCCGCCGCCTCCTTCACACCCTTCCTCCCTCCCGACCCTTCCCATCCTCCCCATAGGCATCAACGCTCCAACACATGAACCCATTATCTCAATATTTATACAAGGAAAACCAAATATCAGTAATTTTTGTCCTGCAAAAGCCACTCATGGAAAGCGCAACGCAATCAGAACTTGACTAGGATCAATCACTTATGTCTAAAGTCCTAAGGTAACCTATATTGAAGCTACCCCAAGAATAAGTTGAAGCTCAGTGCCGGGGAAAGAAAAGCCTATTACCTCAATATATCCAGGGGATCACAAGCTCTCGCAATCTACATTAAACGAGAAGGGTTGACCTGATGAAATAGAATAATATTCGTGTTGTTGTTCAGATCTAGAATGAATGATTGTCTGCGCATGCGGAGGAGAAATTTTGAAGGTGGCCAAAATATAGTTTAAAATTGTTTGTTGCATCCGTAAAACTACTGTATACGATCTGGTTTGGATATCATTGCCGATGTATAATTGAAATTAACCCGTCACATATGACAATTTATATGTTTGGAGGACCCGCAGCCCAAAATAGAAAATTTGTATCCTTACTATTAATAGTTGGCCTAGTCAGACACGAGGTCCCAAGAAATTTAATGTTCCCGTTCCACCTACAAATTCACAGGATATGTTAAGTCTTAAACTTTATTGTGAAATATATATATTATGTTAACTTTATTTACTTTTATATAGATAATGTTATCTTTTATGTTATGTTATATATTATTTTGTTTTAGTAAATGATTAATATTCGTCTTTTTAGTACTGTAATTTAATTATTAAAGAGTCTTAATTATAATTTTTATCTATTATTATTCTAGTTTTAATCATAATTATAATATTTTAAAAAATATAATAATTAAGATATATTAGATTATATTATAATTGATTAAAATATGTATAGTTATATTATAATTATTTTAATTTCAAAATAATAAGTTTCAATTATATTTTATATGTGTTCTAATTCTAAAAATAAATAATTATATAATTAAAATAATCTATATAATTTTTTACTCTAATTCAAACAAATTAAATTTTACTTAAATTAATTAAATATATTGTAATTAATTATAACTATAATTTTAATTTAATTAATAAATCTATACAATTCTAATTGTACCACCTTAATCTATATAATTATAATTATACATATACAATAAAAAAGACATGTTTTTGAATTATAAAATTATAAATATATTTATTTAATTTTTATGATACATAACAAAAATTATATTTAAATAATTTAAATTTTAAAATTAACAATTATAATTTATTATATTTATTTTTTGATAATAATTATATTATTTGATATAATAAACATATTTTAATAATATTTTAAATAAAAATAATATAATATTCAATATTCAATATTCAATATATAAATTAATCAAAATCATATAAAAAATAATATGTTTAAGACATCTCATAAAATAATATAAATCTCTCACATGTAAAATTATATTAATTAAAATATCTCATAAAATAATATAAATCTCTCAAATATAAAATTATATTAAAAATAAATAATATAAATAATTTTATTTTTATTTAATCGATAGACTATATTTAGTGTCGCCGGAATTTTGTCTCACGCAGCAACACTCCTTGCTGTCCGGAAAACTTCAAATCAAATACATCTTATATCAAACGCAATGGGATCTCCAAATCAAAACCGATTTCCAAATTGCGATCATATCAGATTTAAACTCGCAATCATTATTTTCGTTTAAAATATTGTCTCCAGCTCAAGAATCGAGTAGCTCTAAAACTCCGATAGTTTTCGGTTTACATTTCACTTGTTTACAAAAATCCTGATTTGGTATTTTTTCCTGCAAACTCTGTCCATTTTTTCTCATCGACATCGTTGACAGCATAATCTTGAGGTAAGTCACTTAATGCCATGGTGTCCGGGAAAGTCTTGCAGCTGTAAAATCGTATCAAATCTTCCTGTCAATGGGTACCGTAATGCCCCACGTGTCAGTGATTTTCTATTTTCCTTGATGGAGCCTCCGATAGGTATTTAGATCTAATATTCGTTTACTGTGAACAGATCGAAGCAATCGCTGTAGGGAGACTGGTTTTGGTTCGTCTCATCTCTTAAAAATTTCTGCTTAGGTCTGTTTTTGTAATATTCTTCCTCCAAACTCTGCCCATTTTTCTCATCGGTATCATTGGCAGGACGACACAAATTTGTGCAGAACCTTGAGGTGAGTCACTTGAATCTATACCCGATCAGATCGTTTTTTTTTTCCTGTTTTTTATTTCATTCTACAAGAATCCTGTCCAAATTCCTCTGTTTTTAATGCATTGTTGGGCATTCATGAAAATTCTGATGTATTCTTGGCCATTTCCATTTGACTTCCGATGATATAAGAGTTTTGTTGTTCCTCATTTTAGTCCATATTCAACCTCAAATTTCAGTTTGCTATAGTTATAAGCTTTTAAAGCTATTGCATCGGTCGTAATGATCATGTATCACATTTAAGATCGTCTTTCTTCTTGATGTCTGGTAAGAGATAGGGGGAAAACATACCAGTAGCCGTCATGGTTAATTACGCGCATTTTTGTCGAGTGTAAAATAGGTCCAATTTCAAAATTAAAAAATGGTCTTCTTCATAAGCGAGTTAAGACCTTAAAAAGAAAAATTTGGTTTGTGGGTATTTAAAATCCATCTTGTAGAACCCGTCAAACGAAAAGTGCTAAAAAAAGGCGTTTTTAAACCTCCGCCCGTTACATTTTCATGACTTCATCCATACCCGTTCATTCTAAATCCAAAATAAATTTATAAAAAAGCCTATTTACAATTATCAATTAACCTATTTAAAATTACGTTTGTATGTGGGCCTGGTCAAAATATCAGGTGGGTCCGTTAGGAGGTGGTCACTTTAATCTCAACCTCACCACATTACATTGTTAACCACGTGCCCCATATGCTTCATCAAGCCACGTGTATGAGTCTACCTCACCACCTGCGCTTGTTAACCATATGCCCCATTTGCCTTCATCAACCCACCTTTAACTTTTAACCTAATTGCAGGTTGTTGGGCAGCTTTAAGCCCTAAACTCATCATCTCCCGCGGTTTTTTCATCATGGTCTCCTCTCTTCTACCGTCGATGCGAGCTTGTGCGGCCATGGTGATTTCGTCCGACACCCAAACGTTGCAGGTAACGTCTCCACCTCTCTTCACCTGCAAGTTTGTTTGTAAAACAATGGGTTTTCCTTGGCGTAGACGGTATTTGAGTGAATTTTGGTTTGTTTAACAGTCATTTATCTGTATGGCATTAAGCTAACTGACTGTAATCATTTCTATTTACATGTGACTGGTACAAATTTGATCCCTCGTGGTTTATTTTGTCTATGCCATCGACGGTTTGTCTAGGTTTGACTGTAATCATTTCGTTTTACATGTGACTGGTACAAAGTTGATCCCTCGTGAATTATTCTATCAATGCCATCGAGGGTTTGCCTGGGTTTGACTATAATCATTTCTTTTTACATGTGACTGGTACAAATTTGATCCCTCGTGAATTAATCTGTCTATGCAATCGAGGGTTTGCTTGCTATGATTTTATTTGACATTATTTTATGAAATAATCACATGTAATGTGATTCAAACAGAACATTGACGAAATTTTGACCAAGTATAATAATGAAATTTAGTGGGTATATTGTCAAACGTCGATATAATCATGAAATTTTATGGGTTTCCAGTTTTAACCCCAAAATATTGAGGGGTTTGAGCATACGGGTTAATGGGTGGACGATTTCTATATTCAATAATTATAATACACACATGAAATTAAATGGGTTTATAGATTTTGTTGATTCTCTTCGAATCCCTGCATTATCATGATGAAACTTGATGGGTATACAATTTTTTTCCCAAATTATACAACGGTTTTAAGATTACAATTTGCGGGCAAGTGATATATTTATATATACAGTCATGTCGTGTAGGGTTTCATTATATAAAGTCGTGCAGGGTTTCATCACAATTACCTTCGCAGATAATGATATGTTTTATTTAAAATGTATATATATTTTAGCAAAGAATGATATATTCTTTTCAGACAATGATATGTTCTTATCAAATTTTATATATGTTTTTGCAGACAATGATCTATTTTTTTCAGACATGATATATTGTTTTCAGACAATGATATGTTATTATCAAAATGTATATATGTTTGCAAGCAATGATATATTCTTCTCAGACAATGATATGTCATTATTAGATTGTATATATATTTTTGGACAACTATATATATATATATATATATACATATACATATATATGTATGTGCATATATATATGTGTGTTCATATATATACACATATATATGTATATACATAGGTATATATAGGTTCATGTGATGAAATCTTACATGGCTTTATATGATGAAACCCTACACAGCATGAGGCTTCTTATATATATATATACACACAATCTTATGTGAATATATCATTGTATGCAAATACAATGAAATATTCTTATCAGATTGTGTGTGTATACTCGTGCCCTATAGTGTTTCATCATATGAATCCATGTATGGTTTCATCACATGGACCTTAACATGATCCTCATACGGTTCCAGTCATATTTTGATATGTTTCAAGTATTTTTCAGCCATGTTTTTTTGTCACAACACCCAATGAATTATTGCAATTTGATAAAAAAATATAATTATGATATGATTATAAAATGTCATAATGTTGTTGTTGTTATATATTTTGAAACTCATAGCTAAGTCTCTTATATGTTTTATGAGGGTTTCAACCTTGTATTTTCTATGGTATCACTAAGTACACTATGTTTCAATGTTTGTCAATAAAAATATTAGAACACTTTGATTGCAAACAAAATTTGCAGACATTGATATGTTATTATCACATTGTATGTATATATTTACAGACAATGATATATTCTTATCACATTGTATGTATATATATTCAATCTAATAAGAATATATCATTGTCTGCAAATTGTAATCTGACAAGAAATCTGTGGGAGATGATGAGTTTAGGGCTTAAAGATTCCTAGCAAGCCGTGGTTAGGTAAACTCATACGCGTGGTTTGATGAAGGCATATGGGGCACGTGGTTAACAATGTAATGTGGTGAGGTTGAGATTAAAGTGACCACCTCCTAGTAGACAATGATATATTCTTTACAAACAATGAAATGTTCTAGTCAGATTGTATATATGTATTTGCAGACAATGATATATTCTTATCAGATTGTATGCATGTATATATATACATACAATCTGATAAGAATATATCATTGTCTGCAAATAGTGATCATTGTATTTGCAGACAGTGATCATTGTATTTGCAAACAGTGATATGTTCTTATCAAATTGTATGTATATATTTGTAGACAATGATATATTCTTATCAGATTGTATGTATATATATATATATACAATCTGATAGTAATATATCATTGTCTGCAAATTGAAATCATTCTATTTGCAGACAATGATATATTCTTATCAGATTATATATAATTGTCGATCACTAGTTCTTTCTTAATGATTGATGTTTTACTAACACTATAGCTTATACCATCAATTATCACAATCTAATCACATTGAACTACACTCTTAGCTGCTCTAACAAACTCTAACATACAATCTGATAAGAATATATCATTGTCTGCAAATTGTAATCTGACAAGAAATCCGCGGGAGATGATGAGTTTAGGGCTTAAAGATGCCCAACAAGCCACGGTTAGGTAAACTCATACGTGTGGTTTGATGAAGGCATATGGGGCACATGGTTAACAATGTAATGTGGTGAGGTTGAGATTAAAGTGACCACCTCCTAGCGGACCCACGTGATATTTTGATCTGCCCCACATACAAACGTAACTTGAAATAGGTTAATTGATAATTGTAAATAGGTTTTTTTTTTAAAATTACACACCATTGAAATTAGACAAGAGTGGCCACTACAGTATGAATAGACCGATTATTTGGCAGGAAAATTGAGATTTGAAATTCAGTCACCACAATTCAATGCATTCAATATACACATTCAAATGATTTCATAAGAGGGAATTTCCAGTGTCATTTTCAGTACGAATTCTCCTATGCTTTCACTGCATATCCTCTGCAAAATTCAGCTCGGTACATATAATGAAAACTAAAAACATATTATAAATCATATAATAGACTGAATTTATGCAAGCCACCTATTTTATCAAGCACACTCCAATGTTTTTATAAGAGGGAGTTTCCACGATCATTCCCTCAATATCCTCTGCAAAATTCAGAGCTTACTAACACAACCTATGCACATTCCTCTTAAAAGGCAGTTTATTCATGTTGGTACACCCAGAATAACTAAATTCATGTTTTTATTTATCAGCTTATTGGATTTACATTAATGTTGTCTATTTCATTATTCAATATACTCTTATATTTATGTATTGAGTGTTTGCATTATTTTGAGGCATACAAATTATTCAATTTTCAGTCAATTGTTCAAATGAGCATTATCCATTATGTAATCATATCACATCATTGTATGATGTGATATAATTTGTTTTCTTCCACTTGCTATATGTGTTTCAATAGTCATATTGCATATATGTATATACATATACATGTACATGTACATGCACGTACATGTACATGTACATGTACATGTACATACACGTACATGTACATGCATATGTATGTATTTCCTAGTTTAGAACTGGAGCGACTATGATACGGAAGTCGCTTTGAGGCAGGTGTTCAAATTTATTATGACATATCTGATAGGTGCTCAATGGACCGTTACGAGACGTAAAACGCCTCTTCCGCCCAGAGATATGGATAAATCAATCTCAATATAATCATTATTTGTCATATCCAGATTGATTTATCCATATCTTTGGACCCATATGTTACAGATCACTTTTATGATTTAAAAGAACTTTGAATTGATAAATATTAATGAATCTTTAATTAAATTGTATCTCCGGACGGGATTTACCCATAATGAAAAGATCCTTTTCATTAACGATACAAATTTATATACACTGTTATTTTCAGTTTCATACTAAGGATCGGAACATTATGGATTTTAATGCTCCAATCAAAACTCTTATTGTTGTGCATGCAATATTGTAAGGATGATTTAATGTGGGAATGTTATGAGTACCGAGTACTCCCCCGTTTATTACAATTGTTTTGTAGGCAAGCGGGAGCGTCAAGAGGTGAACCAAGTATGTGGATTATCAACATACCATGGAAGTTGTGTTTGTTAACACAATAAACTCTATAGGGACATTTTGCTCTTAATGCTTTATGATATGTTTATATTTTATGTTGTATTGTTTTCATACATATTTTGTTCTTACAAATGCTTATTTGATTCGAGGAATATATTTAACTACATTGGTCTCTTAATGGCAGGCATGCGAGGATTTGTCCACAATCAACAGAAGGTATTAAGTGTTGATGACAGGTAAAGTCTTTGACTTTACTTTGGCAATGACCTAGTAATACAGAAAACTATGTGATTTTATATATATGGTTGAAAGTTAGATGAACTGAGTAATAGTATAGAATAATTATGAGATTAGTTAACTCTAGTTTATTCTTATCAGATTGTATGTATAAACAAACTATTAGGGTAATTATAATATGAAGTAAGATATTAATATTAGTATTATGTTTTATTGCAAAGTTATTGTGTTAGAATGAAATCAAAATAACAATATTATTATGGAAACTTTAGGGTCACGTGTAATTGGATTTGTTTGAAATAATATGAAATCTATAAAGGGTTAACTTGGAGGCTAATAGAGCAGCTAAGAGTGCAGTTCAATGTGGTTAGATTGTGATAATTGATGGTATAAGCTATAGTGTTAGTAAAACATTAATCATTAAGAAAGAACTAGTGATCGACAATTATATACAATCTGATAAGAATATATCATTGTCTGTAAATAGAATGATTTCAATTTGCAAACAATGATATATTATTATCAGATTGTATATATAAACATACAATCTGATAAGAATATATCATTGTCTACAAATATATACATACAATCTGATAAGAACATATCACTGTCTGCAAATACAATGATTTTTATTTGCAGACAATGATATATTCTTATCAGATTGTATGTATATATATACATGCATACAATCTGATAAGAATATATCATTGTCTGCAAATACATATATACAATATGATTAGAACATTTCATTGTCTGTAAAGAATATATCATTGTCTACTAGGAGGTGATCACTTTAATCTCAACCTCACCACATTACATTGTTAACCACGTGCCTCATATGCCTTCATCAAACCACGTGTATGAGTTTACCTAACCACGGCTTGCTAGGCATCTTTAAGCCCTAAACTCGTCATCTCTCGCGGATTTCTTGTCAGATTACAATTTGCAGACAATGATATATTCTTATCAGATTGTATGTATATATATACATACAATGTGATAATAACATATCAATGTCTGCAAATTTTTTTTGCAATCAAAGTGTTCTAATTTTTTTATTGACAAACACTGAAACATAGTGTACTTAGTGATACCACAGAAAATACAAGGCTGAAACCTTCATAAAACATATAAGAGACTTAGCTATGAGTTTTGAATATATAGCAACAACAACAACATTAGGACGTTTTATAATCATATCATAGTTATATTTTTTATCAAACTGCAATAATTCATTGGGTGTTGTGACAGAAAAACATGGCTGAAAAATACTTGAAACATATCAAAATATGATTGGAACCGTATGAGGATCATGTTAAGGTCCATGTGATGAAACCGTACATGGCTTCATATGATGAAACACTACAGGGCATGAGTATACACACACAATCCGATAAAAATATTTCATTGTATTTGCATACAATGATATATTCACATCAGATTGTGCGTATATATATATATATATATAATCTGATAATAATGTATCATTGTATTTGCATACAATGATACACTATTATCAGATTATACATATATATAATCTGATAACAATGTATCATTGTATTTGCATACAATGATACATTGTTATCAGATTATATATATGTATAATCTGATAATAGTGTATCATTGTATGCAAATACAATGATACATTATTATCAGATTATATATATATAATCTGATAATACAAGGCTGAAACCCTCATAAAACATATAAGAGACTTAACTATGAGGTTCAAATAAATATCAACAACAGCATTAGGACATTTTATAATCATATCATAGTTATATTTTTTATCAAATTGCAAGAATTCATTGGGTGGTGCGACAGAAAAACATGGCTGAAAAATACTTGAAACATATCAAAATATTACTGGGTGCTTGTATTAAAATTCTTCTCACCTTAAACATATGTGAGGTTCCAAACATAATAACATCAGCATTATCACATCTTATAATCATATCACAGTTATAACTTGAAGCAGATATTTTGATTTGATATGCAAAGCAGATCAACAGAATATACTGCTACATTGATCAAAAAACAAAACTCAATATCAGCATATTTAGTTTTCCATATTGCTAGGAAAAGAAGGTGGCGTGAGATATCTGCTAGTAGCTGAGTTTGTTCCACTTGTAGGAGGTGATACTTGGTTAATTGAGGTTTGAAGGCATGTTGCTATTTGAGCAAGCAATGTTTGGCTTGCATCTATAGTCAGTCCCATTTGTTGTGAGCCACTCCCAACTTGCATATTGTTGATAGCTGTAAAGGCTGGTGCCAATATGTTCATCATATCGAACAGTATAGGGTGTTGGGGGGATATAGGATTCCCCGTTGTAGACTTACGTTTTATCCTCTCTGCTTGTTTAGCTTTCTTTTCAGCTGCCTTTCGTAGACGTTCAACCTTGGCTTGCTCTTGTCTGATTTCTTTCTCCCGCATTCTAATCATCTTCTCCTCATCTTCTATCGCTTTCCTTGCTTGCTTCTCAGCCCTCATTGCTTCCTTTTCAATTGCTTATGCTTCACGTCCTGCCTTTCTCTTCAACATCCGGTCATTCTTACGTTGTTGTAGCTCTACTTGCCTTTTCTTCTCTACCTCTTGTTCACTATACATTTCAATGAAGGCGTCTGATGTTAGTACTTGGGACTGCCTACTAAGGTGAAGCACTCCCAAATGACCTCCTTGTGATGTTCCTTGCACCCTTTGCACTAGAAGTTTCAAGAATTTTCTATTTTGTTTGGTTGATTGTTGTCCATCATGTGGGGTGCATGGCACAAACTCAACTTCTTCATCACTATATGCATTGTCATCTTCACTTCGACCATCACTATGCTCTTCCCAATTCCTTGCAGTAGTGAAGTAATGTATCACTTCAACCGGATCAATGTATGGTGGGGATGGCATAGAAAGGCTGACTTCTTCCTCAAATCAGATTTCAATGCCATCCAAGGTTTGTGACTGCTTCATGCATCCAATCCAGTTGGCTGACTTGAGTTGGAAAACTCAGACCAGCTGATGTAGTCTTTGTATCTTCATTGCAGGGTGCAATAGGAGGTTGGCCTTCTGCTTGGAAATATGCAACAATTGGTTGAATTTCTGGTTGAATGTGTGTTGTAGTTTCAATGCCCTCATTATGGTCTGATGTAGTTTTTGTATCTTCATTGCAGGGTGCAATAAGAGGTTGGACTTTTGCTTGGAAATCTGCAACAATTCGCTGAATTTATGGTTGAATGTGTTGTAGTTTCAGTGCCTTCATTGTGGTCTAATGTAGTTTTTGTATCTTCATTCCAGGGTGCAATAAGAGGTTGAACTTTTTCTTGGAAATCTGCAACAACTGACTCAATTTCTTGTTGAATGTGTGTTGTAGTTTCAGTGCCCTGATTGCATTCCTGCACAAAACCATCAATCTGTTCCTCGTTGTAACCAAGTAGACATAGGCATGTCTTTGCTTCCATAACATCCTCTTCATCTTCCATCATGCAAGCATCACCTTCTGTTCTAGGACTTGGTACATCGTCTTCAACAATATAGCCTTGACTTGGCCCCATGTCCCTGTCAAGGGCTGACTGATCAAGTGGCCAAATACCCGTTCTACGGAACCCACTCATAATGTTGGATGGTGTCAAAGCTTTTTTGAAAGCTTGGCTTGCTAGAGTTGCCAACTCTTCATGCCCAATATCAATATGTGGGTTGTTAGCTTGCCAAATGGTTCATTGCTCTCTGAAATATGCCTTGAATGGAGCAAAAATGTTGAAATCCAATGGTTGCATCTTGTGACTGGTATGAGCAGGAAGTGTTAACAAGTCTATTCCTAATTTTCTTGCTTCTTCAATGGTTTTGAAAGCCACGTGGCTATCATGGCCATCAAAAATCAGAAGGGCCCTGTTTGTTGGTGAAATCCCACCAGGGATATTACCTGCAAAATGGTCTGACCATTTGAAAAATAGTTCCTTTGTCATCCAAGCATGTTCTTGGATTGCCATCAATGCACCTATCTCACAATTTACTATATAATTCTGCATGTGCCTTTTTGATTTAAATAGGTAGAACCCATGAATACTTAACCCAGTTGCATTTACACAAGCCAGCATTGTGATCCACTCTTTGCTCTTTGAAACCAAATGTGGTACACTCTTTACACCCAATTTTGCAATAACTCTCATTCCACAGTTCCTACTAGCTTGAATACCCGTCTCATCGCAGTTCCAAATTCGGCTTGCTCCATAGTGGTTAAGGTTAATCATATTCTGAAGGCTGTCATAGAAAGCTTGCATGACTGAAGGACGAACTATAATTGCTCTGTCACTGTCCACTCCTTTAGTTGTTCTAATTGTCAAATCTAGGTGCCTTCTTCGAAATCCTTCCCACCATGACCTCCCGGGGACAACATTTGTGAATGGTTTGGGTCGAGTTGTAGTGATTTGGGCAACTGTGGATTGTAGCTGATTGACCTACAATATGTGGCCCAAATCTACTATGTCCTTGCACCATTGGACAACTTCACCCTCCTCCTCGTGAGATAATATGGTACGTGGACCCCTCTTCTTGGTGGTGGTAACTCCTAACAGCCACACCCTCAAACTGCTAGGTGGCATACCCCACTTGATTGTTGCTGCCCTGATTGACATGTTGTGTTCTTCGACACTTTTGATTGCTCCTTCCATATCAGCATATGTCCATTTCCTAATGGGTACAGGTGAGGGAAATTGTACATCGGGCTGAACATCTGGCTAAACAAGTGGTTCGGATTATGTTGTGTTGGTGGCTTCATCCGCAGAGTCAGGAACGTCTTCTTCTGCAGGAATTGCATGCACTTCCTCTATAGGCTCTTCATCAACGAAGTGCACCCCACGAGTGACTCTAATAGTGTGTGGTCCTCTTCCTACAACCCTTTTAGAGAGTCTTCTAGCAGGTGCCATTATATTCCACTTAACCTGCACAAACAGTAAAAGTTGCATAACTTGGTAGTGCAACAAAGAATATATCATTGTTTGCATAGATATATATATACAATCTAATAAGAACATATCATTCTCTGCTAAAATATATATATAATCTGATTACAACATATCATTGTCTGTGAAGCTTGAAGTCATTAAATTTCATGATTATAATGAAGGGATTTGAAGGGAATCTGACAAAATCTGTATACCCATTTATTTTCATGTGCATATTATAATTGTTGAAAATAGAAAAAATCTACCCATTAACCCGTATGCTGAAACCCATAAAATTTCATGATTATACTATTTTTTTTCAATATACCCATTAATTTTCTAGATTATATTTGGTCAAAAATTCGTCAATGTTTTGTTTGATTCACATTACATGTGATTAGTTCATAGAATAATGTCAAATAAAATCATAGCAGGCAAACCCTCGATTGCATAGACAGATTAATTCACGAGGGATCAAATTTGTACCAGTCACATGTAAAAAGAAATGATTACAGTCAAACCCAGACAAACCCTTAATGGCATAGACAGAATAAACCATGAGGGATCAAATTTGTACCAGTCACATGTAAATAGAAATGATTTTAGTCAAACTCTTAATGCCATACAGAGAAATGATTTTTATACACACCAAGAAAAACCCACTGTTCAACAAACAATCTTGCAGGTGATGAGAGGTGGAGACGTTACCACAATGAAAAAACACATGGCATGAATGTGTATATATATATGTATGTAATCTGATAAGAATATAGACAATATATCACTGTCTTTGCATATTCTTATCAGATTGTATATATATATATGAATGTATGTATACATTATGATAAGAAAATATCATTCTATTTACAAAGAATGATATATTCTTATGAGAATGTATATATATGTATGTATACAATCTCATAAGAATATATCATTGTATTTGCAGAGAATGTTATATTCTTATCAAATATATATATATACAATCTGATATGATGAAACCCTACATGC
This sequence comes from Sequoiadendron giganteum, assembly GCA_007115665.2. Lineage (NCBI taxonomy): Eukaryota > Viridiplantae > Streptophyta > Pinopsida > Cupressales > Cupressaceae > Sequoiadendron > Sequoiadendron giganteum. The sequence continues at coordinate 384,956,242 of CM021103.1, read as the reverse complement.
CATGACTATATATATATATATATATATGTATTTGTCTGCAAATTGTAATCCATAAATTGTTCAATAAATTGGGACAAAAACTATAAACCCATTAAACTTCATGATTAGTAAAGAGGGATTCAGAATATAACTGTGATATGATTACAAAATGGGTAATGCTATTGTTATTATCTTGATTTATGATGAATGAAGGTGAAAAAAATGTAACTATGATATGATTAAATAATGGAAAATGCTAAGTTGAACAGCTGACTAAAAACATAATAATTTGTATGCCTGAAAAGAATGTAAACATTAAGTATGTAAATATAAAAGAGTGTATTGAATAATGAAATAGGCAACATAAATGTAAAACATATTGCCTGAAAAAATGTAAAGATTGAGTACGTAAATATAAAACAAAATATTGAATAATGAATCAAACAACATAAATGTAAAACAGTATGCCTGAAAATAATGTAAACAATGAGTACATAAATATAAAACAATATCTTGAATAATGAAAATAGATAAAATAAATGTAAAACAACAAACTGATAATAAAAAACATGAATTTACCTATTTTGGGTGTACCGACCTGAATAAGCACTCTTTAAAGATGAATGTGCAGAAATTGCCTTAGGAAGCTCTGAATTTTGCAGAGGATATTCAGTGAAAGCAGAGGATAATTTGCAATGATAATGACCCTGGGAATTCCCTCTTATAAAATCATTCAAATGTGTAAATTGGATGCATTGAATTATAGTGGTTGAATTTCAAATTCGAATGCATTGAATTGTGGTGGTTGAGTTTCAAATTTGAATTTTTTGTGGGAAACAATCTGTCATTTCATTTTGCAGTGGCCATTTATGCCCGAGTTCTATCGTGGCCTTTAGGAAATCAATTTTATATTTGGTTTAATAGATAAAATAGGTGGCTTGCATAAATTCAGTCATTTATATGAATTATAATATGTTTTTTGGTTAATTAGGGAGCCTTACACCATTAACTGTATGTGCAGGTACCAGAAGTTAATGGAGATAATACATGAAGATGTGATAGGAAGTGTGGGTGAATGTGCAATTGATAGCTCATAAAGTTGATCAATGTTTGCTATTATGTCAAAATGTGCACCATTAATTATTCATAATGGTTTATATAATGTGAAATTGTGCATCATTAACTGTTCAAATATACATTTATATATAATGTAGTTGAAGCTTTGAGCCACTTGCATAGAGTGGTAATTGTAAACATCAATGTACTTAAATAAATGCAAAAATTATTTTATTTTCTACAACTTATCTTGTATTCAAAACATATATGTACCAATAGATGTTTAGATTTGTTTTTTTTTATTGGTTAGCTACACATTTAGTAGTGAACATATAGTGGTGTCATGTGTAAATTTTTATTGGTATAAATAAAATAATGTAATGACTAAAATATAAACGATTATTGGGGGGTCAGGTGAGCATGGAGTGAACGGGTATTGGATCGTGGGCGGCAATTGGGGATTTTCCCCTAAATCATTTGATGATGTATGGGCTGTTGCAAGTATTGCATTTGATAACACCACATTTCTTTCAGACATTTTGTCAAACAATTTGTGTGCCTCTTCTATAGGTTGAAACTCCTTGAAGAATTTTGTCAAGCAGATTAAGATACACTATCTATACATTCACATTTTAAATGGCTGTTAATAGTAACTTCTACTAAAAATCCACTTTGGATTATTCTTTGAAGGATGGACATATTTTATTTCTTCACTTCCATTTTGATATTGTTGGTGTAACAATCAGCACCTGTGGAGTGCGAGTTGGTACAGATAGCTATGCACAGTACATAATGACTGCTCTTCAAATTAGGAGGGGAATCTCCCTCTTTTTCTGATATGTGTAAAAAGTAAATGATTCTAAATCCTATCTTTTTGACTCAGCTGGAAGAGACACAAGGTTAAGGAAACCAAGAACGTTGCAGCTAAAGGTTTTCTCTGGTTTTGCATATCTTAACTACAACTAAAACTAAATGCTTTTAATCTATCCTATTCCCTCAAGAAAAATAGAGCATGAGGAATTAGGAGTAGGAATGTGATTATACAATAAACTCTACAACAGGATTTCCAAGAAGGAGGAACCCCTATCTAAGGCATCGATATGCAACAAGCTTATTGGCAATGACATTTAAACGATAATTCTTCTTCCCAAATTTCCAAGGAGGAAACCCTATCTGAGGCATAGATTGGAAGAACAACTATTAACACAACATAAGGTAGCAAATTAGGACAACAAATTGCATTGGCGAGACACGCATACAATAAACAATCAAACTAGCAACCCCATTTAGCTAAGTTTGAACAAACACCATGATCATAACATTTAGGCAAGGTGGTGTAGCTATTTATTATCACAATAAAATTTCATGAACAGATACAGAACAACAATATTTCAAGCAAGGTAGTGCAACATATATTACTATCACGTGCAAAATTTAATTACAAATCAGCAAAGAGCTGTTATTTATAGACATCAAAGATGTAGGGAACCCTAAAATCACCTTGAATCAACTACAGTCTCGCAAGCATGCGAGAATTTATTATCTAAGTCTAAATAAATGAAACTATACAGTTAACTAGAAAGCTACCATCAATTAACCGATACAAATAAGACTAAATGGACATGTGCAACATGCACATCCTTATTGAAATGAGAGCTAACTGATAACTACCATCAGCCAACTGATTCTAACTGAAATTCCATCCTCCTACAAAGATATCTCCAAGAATGAGATAGGCGTGCATGAGATAAGCAATAAGAACTCAAGAAATGACATTGAGTTAACTGTTGCTTCTGACTCATCCTCGTAAATAACTGCAGGACCTAACTGGTTGTCTTCTACAAGCCTTCTTTGTTTATCACCTCGTCCAGGAAATTGTCGATCATATCATCCTCTGGCACTTTGATGTTATCCATGACAATGAACTACTTGTTCAACTCCTTTCGTCCATCTTTGATTGCCCTTTGACATTCTCTGACATCTGCAGTCGCCTTGTTGAACTAGTTGTCATCACTGAGAAGTGATCCAACTTGGACGCCTCAGGATCTCCATCAAGACCTCTCATGAACCAGATTTCGGAACTCAGTTTGTGCAACATCAACTGACAATTCACTGATTGGTTGCTCTGGCGGCTCTGCAACTGGAGTGATGGCCTTTGTTTCTTCTACAGCTTTATTCCTCTGATGCTTTTCTCAATTCTTCTCATGGAAAACTGTTGCATGACGAAACCACGAAGTTTGACTGCGAACACTTTGGTTGTGAGAAATGCACACAAACTCACCACACACACAAAATTATAATGGTATCGACCCTCTAAATTGGCCTAGGAAGGCTATACAAGGTATGAAACCATGTGGACTTTGAGTGACTACGCCTGTCAAGTTGTTTGTATCAACCCTCTGGATGTGCTTGACGCAAAATGGTGTCAGCTTTCTTATGAAATCATGAATTAAGACCAATTTGGTCTTGAATTCAGTTTGAGTGAACTACCTTCTGAAAAAATCGCTTGTTGACTATAAACACAACCATGTTATGACAACTTTTTCAGAAAGCTAAAAATAGTTTATGATGAGGCTAAAAATAGCCTATTAATGGGCAATTTTCACAAAAAATTCTGAGACGTGGGTTTTGTAGAGAAAATAATTCTAAGCAAACCCACAACATTAGAAAATCGAAAAAACACCTTTTGCCTTGACATGCAAGAGATTTTCGGTAAAGAAGTAGCATGGGTGTAGGGGCACCAAAGGCAATTTTTCTCAAGAAAAACTAGCATAAGGGTTTTGTTGTCGTTGATGAGCTAAGAAGACCCAGAATCTTCATTTTTTAAAAAATTGAGTTTTAGGCCCGCATGTAAAGCGTTTTCAGTCAAGAACTACAATGGTTGTAGAGGCTCTAGGGGCAATTTTTCGAAAAATCTGAAACATGGGTTTCGTAGGAAATGGAATTCTAAGACAACCCAAATGATTTGATTTTGGAAAAATTGAGTTTTAGGCCCACATGCAAAGAAATATTCGGAAAAAAGCACAGTGCTCTAGAATGGAAGCAACGGGGCAATTTTCTCAAAAAAATCTAAGACATGGGTTTTGCTGCTATCACTAAAAAATGTGAACCCAAATGACCTGTTTCTAAAAATTTCGCCATTTACCTTGACATGCGAGAGAAAACCTAAGACGAGAATAGAAGAATTTTTAGAGAGAAAAATAGAAGTTTTTGTTCTATCTCTAAAAAAGTCGTCTATGCTTGAATTGGATTTCATGTAGTCTGCATGCAATCGAAAAATGAAGTCTGTAATATTCTTCCTCTGAACATTTTGGACCTGGTGTTGCGAAGAAAATTGAAAACTAATACCTGTAGCAACTTCAGATCTTTATTTTCTCAAGAAAGGCGTGTTTTCTCTCACCTGCAATGAAGAATAAAGGATGCCTATGCCTTAATAAATAAAAATTTATCATCAAAGGTGTCATAAATGCATGCATTATCTTGAAAATGGTGCTAGCCTCCTGATTGGACCTCCAAAACTAATGCCTAGCTTGTAATTGGGCCTCAAAACAATTAACTAAGTGAAAAATATGCCCTAATTAGGGTGCCACCTCCAACACTTCAGTTAACTAGTGCATGCAAAAAGAAGTCACCTAGTTACAAGCAAAACAAAGTCAAGAAGAAGTCGACTTGAAGAGTTAAATTGAAGAGCTAATTTTAGTTAACTGTCTCCACCTTTATAGGGCGCCACTTCTCTTGAGTTCAAAAAGTAAATCTTTGACTTTAGGCGTTTCTTACCAGACAACCAATTTCTTGAAAATTTGGATTTGAAAACCTCACTGGAGCCCACGTTCGATCATTGATTCTGATTGACTGACATGTTTGATTGACTGGCTAACAATTTGATTGAAGAGCGAGATCAAATTTGACAAGAGTCTCCTTGAGGTTGCAAACCCTAATTCAATCATTTGAGGCCTCAAAATTCAAGGTGCGCCTGACCTTCAAGGGCGCTTTTCACCTCAGATGAATTTTCAATGCATTTTCATCATTTTCAAGGTGATTTTGACCTTACTTCATCCTACTTTTCCCTATGTTCGACAAAACTTAAGAACTAGCTGACAGGCTCACTGTAGAGTTGGCTAGATTCTGAACAAGAGCTCTTGGAGAGCCCTTCTCTTAAAAACAACATCTGGTAGCTGAAAAACATGGGCGCCCCAGCCTCCAGGGGTGCTTTTCTTCCTAGAGAGCCATTTTTTCAATTGGCTAAAAACCACTTAAACTCTCGCTATAGGTTGCTGACAAGTCCTCTAACTCGACTGAGGTATGCAATGGAAAGCTAGAAGCGTCACAGAAAGGATGAATATCTGAGATGACCAAAACAATTGAGTTTAAGGCTCCAAAACATTGGGTGCCCTTGGCCTCCAGGGGCGCTTTTGCTATTTCTGAACATTTTTTACCATGACTAAAACCCTATGTTTGACTCCTGATACTAGCATTTCAACAACTCTGATTCACCCGCTAACGAATGCATTGTGAAGCCAGACCAAGTTCGAGACAAACATCCTAGGTGTCATTTTATTAGAAACCTCCATCTGGTGCTTCAAAAATATGGGTGCCCCTGGCTAAGAGGTGTGCTTTTCACTCTAGTGAGTCATTTTTTCAATTCCCTTATTTCATGTTCAATCTCTAGTTTCATGTGCTAGACATATCTTTCGAACTGGTTGGCTTGCTCATCGTGAAGTTGACAAAATTTTGGAGAAGTCTTCTTGGAAGTGACAAGTCTCAAAAAGATGATTTGGACCTCTGAAATCAAGGGCGCCCTTGGCTCACAGGTGTGCTTTTGCTCTAAAGAAAAAATTTCAACATTTTCACCTCGACGAAAAACCCCTCTGAGACGAAGCATCATTTTGGACAAATCTTGCCATAGAATCTTCACTGGAGCATTTCAAGCTTAGATTTCGACACCTGGCACCTGGCCATCTGCTAATGTTGACCTCGAAGATGCTAACTTTTCACTTGAAAAGGAGAAAACTACCCACCGGGCTTAAACTGAGTTTTAACTGAATCTAATTTCACCATTTTGATCATGAAGCAAAATAAGCCAATCAAAACAATTTTCAGCCAATTCTAACAAGTTTCAATTTTTAGGGTTTTTTTAACCTAAAACTAGGGGTCCAAAAACCCTAATTTTCATTTTTTTCAAATTTTGCCAATATCTTCTTGAAATCACACTGACTCAAAACCATACTTGATTTGCCCAAAAACTATGTTTTGACATCATTTTTACAAGGTTTAGACCATTTTAAGCAAAATGCCTTAATGAAGCAAAAAAATTGGTTTGGGTACAACAGATACAAGGTGTGAGGACATTGGCAAAATTCATGAAATCTTTAAAGCTTGTATATGCTTCCACCCTTTGCACAAATCTCTGCCAACTGTTTGGAACATCAAAACTTAACAAAAAGCCAATCTCTATTATTCTTTACTGAAAAACTATATCTTGTTTCAGCATTTGTGACTACATTTTGACATTTTGTATACATGTTTACTACAACACATATAGCTTCAATATTATTCTTCGAAGGATGATCATACTACATCTCAAAGCTCCCATTTTTTCACAATAAATGGGAATGTTTGGTTTTTAATTTGCCTAATTCATTAATATCTCTTTGGAATCTACTAATGCCTTTTGAACAAATTCATTTTATGTTAAATTTGCAATCAATGCATTTTAATTTTTTATGAGAATTTGGTGCATTGTATTAAGAAACTTAATATTCTTTAAAATATGAAACATTAACTAAGTGTCTTAAACTAGAAGCAAATGTGAAAAAGTTGAAAGGATGGCATACCTTTATCACACTCTAACTAAGAATTTTATTGGTAGACATGGTAGGCTGATTATACATATGCATAGGAGATAAGATCAAAAAAATCTTGTACAATATAATTTTTCTTTAAATGTTTAAAAAGAGAGTCAATAATGTCATTCATAATTCCGAAGCATTTTACACTCAAAGATTTGTTGGAGCGCAACATCCAAATTAGAAATAAAAACCCAAATGCATAACCCATTCCTATTCCCACATTCCAATTGAAAACCCAAATGCATAACCCATTCCTATTCCCACATCCCACCATGTGTCCTCCTCCAATGCCTATTTATTTTCATCACTGAGAGAAGCAAGTTGAATTCTTGAGCATGATACATTGATCTCAAGGCCTTATAGATCTAAATTGTTGGAGAATGATGTCGAATCAAATGTCATGAAGTTGTCGATGCTTTAGCTAATTTAGGCACCCATTGGAGAGATTCTAAGTGTTAGAAGAACTTGGGGAACCTACCACTAGGTATACAAGGTTTAATCCTTAAGGAGCAGGGCACATGTATTTGTCATGATGATAATTAATTTTACAACTGTTATGGCCTTTTGGGGGGTCCACTTTCTTGTCTATTGGGCGTTGTGGATGGGGTCACTATTGAGGTGTCAAACAAGTGGAAAATTTTGAAATTTTGGGTAGAAATCGATATCAAAGAGCTAAATATGAGGAGTAATGGGGAGTACATCAATGTTATGGCTAATTTTAGTCAGGCCTTACACAATCCTTTGTTAAGGTCTTATCTCAGCTTGCGCAAATCCTTGCAGATTTTTTATTACAAATTTGATGTGACAAATAATTATGATGTGAAGCTTTTGATTTATCATATCATTTCAGCTAATTTGGTTCTATGGAGAAAAGAAAGGAGTTTAGGGAATTCTAATTTTGGCCTCGCGACCAACTTTCATCGGTACTTGTGCAAAGGCAATGTGGTTGGCAAACCGATCATTTTATGCATACCTGGCCACAAGTGTTTGAAGATTTTCATTAATGAGGATGTGAGGTTTTCATTTTGGGACTTTACTCTTCAAGTGTGTGTCTGGTACATGGTCTTGATTTCCCAAGGCATTCTTATTTGGTTTAAAAATCTTAGTGATTGGGTGACCTCTCACTTTGTCAAAAATTCTAACCTTTTGCTCTCACAAAGTTCCTAGTTTTTCAGTGTACAAAGTGGCAATATGGGTGGCAATAGGGTGATAACGAAACCAGACAATTTTGGGTAATTTCACAAGGACCCGCTGGTTTGGTACATCTGTGTTGAGGGTGATTTGGCACCTTTGATGAAAAGCTTGGTGGGGCATGATCTGAAGTTGTTTGTGCAATTTGTGAGTTCCTAGAAAGAAAGAAGGGTTACTACAGGTGGTGTTTCCTTCGAGGCAAATGAAGAGGCGATTTGTCAGGCGACAGGGATGTTGTGAACTAGGAAGAATTACCCTAAGCACACAAAGGCTCAAGACAATGAAAGCCTTAATGCTTTCTTTGTGGGTAATAAAAAAATTGTTCGCTCTCAGTCCAGATTTGAAAGAGATGCCCTCCCATGGACTTAGGACTAGGTCAGTCTCACTCTCATGAAGTATGTCACCTTAGAAGGTAGATTTAAAACTTTATATTTCTATCCTTTGCCTCTCCTAAATCACCTTCATGATAAAATATTGTTAAGCTTCCCATTTTTCTTACTTACTGATTTGGAAAGCCCTGTTGAGAAGTGCATTGAAATTGTTGCCAAAAACCCTAAGGATGCTCCTCCCCTACCGCTTCACCAAGGCCTCATCTTGAGGCTTTATCATTTTCACCTTACGCTCTCCCTGCCTAAACCCATTTTTGTTGTTCGTATTGAGGAAATTGAACTGCCTGCTTAGGCCAATATCTCCCCGACTGAGTCTAAGGGTCCCAAAAGAAAAACCCCTATTGTGAATGTTGATACCCCTAAACCTAAACCAACCGCCAAAAAGTTGAAGGGGAATGCAGGGACTGCCCAGTCTAATCTCGTGGTTGGTCTTCATGAGCTTAAGTCTGCCCTTGCTAAGATTGACAACAAATTGACAACAAACTTATTGCAAAGAAGAAAGTGAAGGATGAGGAGAAGGGTTTGGTGGAGTTGTCGACCAGTGATAGTAAAGGAAAGAATATGGTGGGAGAATATTCGAAGGGGGATACCATGGCTGCTGCTACGGTGGAGACTGGGGTCAAAAATACCAACATTAGGAGATCTGGTAGATTGACAAAAAATAATAAGAAAGTGTAGATTAGGAAAATTTCTTATGATGAGGAGCGCTCTAACAACAAAGGCAATAGGAATGAGGATGATTCTGAGGAAGAGGAGGAGAAGTTTGTTGAAGGACCTAGCACCTTTTCGAGCTTCAAAAATATGCCTAATGAGAACTCAACTTCCTAGTCCTCTAACCCTCTAGATGTGGAGCAGATTGACTTGGTGAAGACTGCGGATAAAGAGGCTAATCAGAGTGTGTTGTTGGAGTGGATGGTGAAGCTTGAGAAGAAGTTTAATGGCTTGACCCGGTTCACTGTCAAGTTAGTCCACTATGTAACTAGCACCCTCTCTATTATGCTGAAGGATGAGATGGATATGGCTGTGTATGATGGTCTTGAATGGGGCAGGGATAATGTTGTTAACCTCCTCTCTCAGAATTGGGAGAATGCTAGTTAGTATTCCTATCGGTTGTTGGTTTGCTATGTCTATGGTTTTTTTTGGTTAGTTGTTTTTTGTTTTTTTTGGGACTTGATCTTTTTTGGCCCTTGGGGTTCAATGTGTAAAGGGTACAACACCCTATAAATGTTGCTTATCATATCAAAAACATAAACTAAGAGTTGCTTAAAGATACTTAGTAGCAAATTCATTTCAATACGAATCAATGGGAAAGGATGCAACTCAGTTAGTCAAGGTGTTACAACATCACATGAGTTGTTAATAGGTTTTTCATGGGGCTATGCATAGGTTATGAATGGTCAATACAAATTGAACTAGGAAGGTGGGTGAAGTATATGACACCGACTCTAAATCTTGGGTGATGAATAATGTAGATACCGAAAATTGCTCTAGGCCTGCGAGTACACATTTGGCATAATTTTCTATAGTCTATGGTCTTGATTAAATAATGTTTATTATTTAATTAACCTTTCTAACACATATTTCCTCTATTAATTAAATATCCCTTTTTAATTAATTCATTATTAAACTTTATTCAACTTGATTAATTAAATAAATCATATTTATTTAATTATGTTGTGAACTAATTAATTCTTCCCCCTTTATCTATCAATTAAATATTTTATTATGTAATTACCCCTTTATCATACTTATTCAACTATAATTAAATATCTTTATTTAATTATTCAATTTAACCCCCTTTATCTATAATTAAATATTTATTATTTAATTATTCATATTATCCTTTTCAAACAGTCAAATTAAATAAATTACTTTATTTATTTATTTAAAGTCTCTCATTTTCGAATGTTGAATTAAATTAACATTTAATTCATATTTAATTATTTATGTCACATTCTTCTATCATTCAGTTATCTAAGTCATTCACTCACCTTCTGACTCGAGATCTATTTTTAGTTCTCCAATTGTCTCTAAATTCAACACCTATTTATCTCTGCGAAAATACTCTCCATCACAACTAGTCGATTAACTAGTTCTAACTCCTGTTTGCATTCGAATGCATTACTCTTCGAGTTCTAACTTTGTCTTTTGCATACAAAGTCTATTTCTTCTATTTTTGAAGATTAGGATCCTGAACTCGTGTTCTAACTCACGTTCTATCTGAGACAGAACTCACATCGCATGGCATTCATCAATCTCGTCCATCGATCTCTCTTTCAATCTGAAGTGATCGTTCCAAAATCCAAAATCTATAAAATGGCTTGTCATTATCATTATTCCTCCTCCCGAAATCATACACTTTTGAGAAGAGACTTATCTTCGATATTTTGCTTACACACTCGATGAAGTTATACTTGCATTCAAACACAGAAATCTGAGGGCAAGAATATTGAAAAGGAAAAATGGAGAAGAACAATCAAGATAATTCGAAGGGGTGAACGCATATTCGGTGAGAGCTTTCCATTAATTTGTTTAGTTTGTTTAGTTTATTTCATCATTCTTTGTTGTTTGATTTTAGATTATTATTTAGATTAGCATTAACTTTGTTATTCTAGTTGCAGATTATCCATCTCATCACATTTGAAAGATACATCTTTTTAATCTACAGCTACATTTGGTGAACCCGACATGAACATGCTTCAAAATTCGCACATCTTTTTGTCTTTTCGTTTTTCCGTTTTTCATTCTTTTTTGTAGGTTTTTCGTATGGTGCACCACATATGTTCCACAAAATGATGCATCTATATCCATGAGCCGCATCTGATAAAATCAGAGACGCATCTATCATCACAAACCGCATTCGCGAAGTCACGAACCGCATCCGCCTGTCAACAAAATTCGCGAAATGCATCCGCCTATCAACAATCGAACCGCATCTGTGGCTCCAAAAGCTGCATTTGGCTGGTAAATCTTTTTCACTTTTTTATTGATTTCCGTGCATCCATATTTTCATTTTTTCGCTTTTTAGGTTGTTTGGATTTTCGCTAATGTATGTTTCAATTGTGTTAAGGAGGAATAACATAGTGTTTGTAGGACAAGCATAGAAGACCATTAAAAAAAAACCAAAGACAATTTTCTGCAGGACGAAAGCCGAAGAACAATGAACTACTGATAAATTTGCATGCAAGACCTAATGCCTTTGTGTTAATTTATTTATTTAAGCAAGATTTTGTTTGGTAGATAGATAATCGTCATGTGGGTTAAAAATAATTTTCTGATTGATAGATAGACAATTTTCGTTTGGATTAAAAAGAACCACTGTCTTCTTTGTCTGGTACGTTGCATGTATTTGTCACCCTTACGATTCAGTATATCGAAGTATCTTCTCCCCTTGTGCAGTCATGCGATCTTGGGTGTAAGAGAAATGGTTACTGACTCTAGAACTTGGGCCTGTCTTGGTGGGAAAAAGTACTCACCCCAAGACGACTCAGACTGGTAACACGCTAAAGCCAAGTGACTTCCACCCGGTATATAAAAATGGATTTTTGGGGAAAGCCTAGAAATCACGCTCACTATTTTGACGAGATGGACAGAAATGGACTCTCGCCGACATTGGATAGTGCCCCATGAACGAAATTCCCTTATTAAACACCTTGTTGTAGAGTTACCAAAATCCTACCTACTTGTTGGTGCAGCAGGGTTGCCCCTGTGAAGCCGTCTTACATTCTTACGGTTTATGTGCGGAAATGAAATGTATGCCATGGGAGTTTCATGGGTACAGTAGCTTGGCTGCCCCGTATAAGTGAGTGTCATGGAGGGGAGCCAGTGGGGTCAAGCTACTAGTCATTTGCCATAAATATGCGTAGCTGGAGAAATCCAAGTAAGAACTCAACAAGTATTGTCCTAAAAGCCTAATTTGTAAATGTTTTTCGAGTCTTAACAGTCCTTTAATCACAAAAAATTGAAAATACATTGATTTTTGTGTTTGTTTTCTGTTGTATTCATCAAAAACTTGATCAAACAAACAAAGTCGGTCAACAACTTTCGAGAAAATTTCAATTGTCAGAAAATCGAGTCGCAATTGTCAGTTTAATCGTCGCATCTATCCTATATAGTCGCATCTGTTAGGGGAAAAACCACATGTGTCTATCAAAACATTCATCATTCATAGTCTGGATTTTACGAGTCACAACTGTCACATTCTGAGTTGCATGTGTGCATGCAAACCACATCTATCAATTTTCGAGCCACATGTGTCTGTCAGAAAATTTAGGTTTACAAAGTCCAAAATTAGAACCGCATGTGTTTCGGTAAACCACATTTGTCATAGGAAACACCACAACTATTAGAAACATCACATGCACTGTCAAAAACCGCATCTTTCAACATTTGAACCGCAACTGTTAGGTGAACCAAATTTGCTTGTCAACAGAAAACATCAAAAACCACAAACTGATTTTGAAACATCACTACCACTATTTGATTTAGATTCTTAAGATCAACCTTGGATTAGAAACTAGTAATTTTTGCTCAAAAACCTTGCATCATTAGGTGTGATATATGTCTTAGTCACAGTAAACGTCTTAGTCATATATATCCTAAGTTGCATGCATATAGATACTTCCTAGGAAATTGTATATCACAGAATAGATAACTTTCCTTGTCATTGGAAACGTTCATGTTTCGGTTTGTCACAATCATTGAACCTTGTCACTTTAGTCCCATTTAGTGGATCTTTTTAGCTCAACAGTCTAGTTTGAAAAATTCACCTTGTCATACAATCAGGTTCCTTGGTCAAAAACAAATCATTGCATGCATTTGTTCCATAGGTGGTAGATTATACCCGTCTTAGACTCATTTATCGTCATAGTCTACTCCAAATTTTGCATATTGTCCATCCTATCATACGTCATCTTAGTATACGTCTTTTTAGAAATCATTTTAGCTACGTCATTTATTGTCAAAAAAAAAATCCAAAAACATAGACATAGGTCATATCAGTTTTTAGACATAGTCTGCATTACCCCTTTTTGAGCAACTTTTTCATGGTCGAAACAAGGTCTAAAAAGAAACACAAAGCAATGACAGACCCCAATGAATTCATCAATCCGTTCATAAATCAACCGCCAGGAAGTAAATGAACACACAAGCCTTTGCTTGAAAAACATGTCACTAGAGACACACATGGGAAAATTTACATAGAAGACATAGACGCAGCAGTAAAAGATCCTGAATTTGCATCCTTTATGGATGAATGTTTGGCAAATGATCCACAATGATATCTAGCTAAGTTGCTAGTAGAAGGTGCCAAACTACCCATAGGATTTGATATTCGTACTTTGCAAACACAATCTACTCAACCAACGCAAACTGCAACGTCAACTATCTCTATTCCCCAAATTACTGCAGCGATACCAACTGGCATACCAACTCAAACATCGTCAATTGTAAACACAACCCCTTTCAACATAACACAAGGTTTACAATTTACTGCGGGGGCAACTTTCTCCAACCCCTTTGGCACCAACACAACTAGTAAGAGATCCAAAGTTGGCGGGAATATACCTATACCAAATCAGACAATTCAGACAGGAAGCATTCCTATACCAACTCAGACCATTCAGACAAGGAATATCCCTATACCAAATCAGAATATTTTGACAGGATATATTCCCTTGCCCAATCACAACCCGTCACAGAACATGGCGTATCAAAACACCTACATTGATCCAAACAACACAAACACCATGTCCTTGACACAAGTCGATGTCCTTCAAAACCAAATGCAAACTCTTCAACAACAGATGGACAACATGTCTATGTTAGGAAAATGAACTATCTCAGTGCAAGACCTATGTCCATGTCCATTTGACAAAGCGCTTTATATGACACCTTTCCCCCATGGATACATTATATCGATTTTGCCTAAATATAATGGGAGAAAAAATCCTTTAGAACACATTAGAGAATTCTCAACAACATGCATGGACATATCGTATGACCCCACATACTTGATGAGACTATTTCCACGAACCCTTGTCGGGATAGGACTGGAATGGTTTTCTAAATTACCATATGGTATACGATCTTGGGTCAAATTAGCTGAGAAGTTTGTCGAACATTTCTCCTTTAACATAGACAATGAGGTAACAATAACAACCTTGTGCCACATGACACAAGAAGATGGTGAAACTTTCACCACTTTCTTCCAGAGATGGCGAAGTCTAGCTAGTAGATGTCCAGTTGAAATACCAGAAAATCAAAAGGTCACGATATTCCTAGAGAACATCAACACAAAACTGTGAAGTGATTTAAGGGTACACTATCGTACTTCATTCTCAGACTTGGTACAAAAGGGCATTATCCTTGAGAAAGGCCTTATAGATAAAGGAGAAATAAAAGTACCAGTCAAGAATCCGGTTGTCCAACATCAAAACACACCAAATGATAGAAAAAAATTCTGGTCTAGAAACAAAAATGTTACAAATGACGGCATTGTTGATGCTAAACATGTACATATGGGACCAGTTATCACACTTAGAGGTTACAATTCCAATCAAGACATGATGAATAGTCTAGATCAAACAGTCAAGTATGTCCAAAATTCACAACAACAAAGACCACAACAGAGGAGATTTCCTACACGTGAATTTACACCTTTAGGACAATAAATCGAGACTATTTTTAAAGAGTTGATTAAGCATAATCTCATCAAACCTTTGGAACCAAGAGAGTATGATCCTGGACAGTTCAAACCTTCATGATGGGATGATAACTCTTTTTGTGACTATCATCAAACGAAAGGACACAACCTACAACAATGTCGCCAACTCAAGAATATTATACAAGACTTTGTTGAAAACGGAACCATAGAGGTCGGTGGGCAGAAAAACACCAAGAACAGTGATCATAAGGTTTTCATGGACCCGTTACATGACCACACAAAAGGAAAAGCCTCTAGTTTGGGACCCAAGAATAATCCATCAGCCAATTATAACAATACCAAGTATGACTATGGTAAAGGAACGATCATAAATCATCTCCGAGTCGCAAACGAGAATGTCAATACCTTCACCATTAAGAAGCATCCAGAATGTAATGTGAACACACGCAGAACTAAGATTACTATTCCCGGTCCTTCTTCCGAGCCACCTACGCAAGCTTCCAAGTTTAAGTACAACCTTCTTGATCAATTGAGTAAAACCCCCGCGCAAATATCTATCTTGGAATTGTTGACGTTATCACTTGAGCATCGAGACATTCTTGACAAAGCTCTACATAACACAACTATTCCTACAGACTTAGATGTCAATCGTTTCGAAGAAATGGTGGGATATTTGACCAATTCGCAGCATGCCACATTTTCCCAACAAGATTACTCAACTGAAAAGTCTGATCATAATGACCCCTTACATCTTGAAGTCCTAGTCCATCAAAACAAAGTCCGATGAGTCTTGGTAGATGGAGGAGCAGGTTTGACCCTGTGTACCCTAAAATTGGTTAAGGCATTAGGATTCTCAGAAGACTATGTAGATACCTCTAAGAGTATAGTCATCAAGGCTTATGATGATGAGGAAAGATCGTCCAAAGGAGTTGTCACACTCCCTATCAGAATTGGCCCAACAATCATGAACACCAGCTTCCAATTCTTGGATCTCACCCTCCCGTACAACTTGTTGTTAGGTAGACCTTGGATACACGCAATGAAAGTTGTACCTTCAACATATCACCAATATCTTAAGTTCCCGTATAAGGGCACAAAGATCACTATTGATGGTGATCCAGATCCTTTTTCAGTATTGTACAAGCCTAAGGGTAATTCCACAACGACAAGTACCAGTTAACCAAGAAGCTTCATCATCCACTTTATCCCTATACGTTGACCCATCACGTCTCACTAAGTCCATTTCATTCAAACCACCACCATCCACTCCTAAGCTCGAGATCCAAGACAAGGGTTGTGGCGAATATAATATAAAGGCATCATACTGCGTCAATCAACTAATTTCACCTAAGACATATGGCCTACCCATGGTAGATAGAAGACAGTCAGTGGTCACATTTCATGTTCCCCCTACAATGACATTAACCAAATGGGGAGAGTTAAGTGAAGAAATTCTAGATCAAGGTGATTCCTGGTTATATCAAGAAGAACATGAATACCCCTCCCCATCTATTCAAATAGCTAAGGACCAGTATGGAAAAGGATTTAAGATAATGCAAAATGAAGGCTATGACGGGCACAGTGGGTTAGGACTATATCAAAATGGAAGGACGGAACTGATCACTATCTACCCACGATCGAAATACTTAGGGCTAGGGTGTCAACCGCTTAGAATTGGGTTTCTTGGTACTTCATCATCATTTCAAGAGGAAGTGAGTGCTTGCATAGACATCGAGATATCTCATGAACCACAACCCCCAGTTTACGACAAACCTCCAGTTTACGATGAATCCCCTTACTCAAGCGATTGTGAATGGGATTCCCTTTCATCTACTAGTACCATGAACATAGATTCCCTATTTGGAGAATTGGACCTAAATGTGAAACCTGTACCAAAACCATCTAGTCCTCGTCCTAAGAAACACTTGTCCAAAAAAGAATGGCAAGAGAACTATTATTGGGAAACCCTTGATCATGCATCTTGGGCACCTGACAAACCATCTTCTGATGACTCGGCCCTTACTATAGTCCCACATCAGAGTATACCTACCCCTAGGAAGAAGAATAAGAAGGAGTTAGTCCAAAACTTATGCGCCATGTCAACCATTCTATATTCACCTTGTCAACAACTAGCTTTAAAAAACTTTGATGATGACATGCCCCTTATATATCCCGAACTTATCGATTGGGATCAACAAGGTACACCTATCATAGATACATTCGAGAATGATGAAGCAATTGTTGAGTTCATGGGACTTAGAGAAGGCATACCAAGAGGGGATCATAAAGCAGGTTTTACCATAGAATTAGACAACAAGGCATATTTTGGGGAGTCTATTTACACCTCTAGTCGCAAAAATGAGAATGAAAAGAAAAAAAACAATGAAAAGAAAAATGATGAGTCCCTAGGTGAAAACCGAAAGGCGCCTTTGGACGAAGAAAAAGTCAAAATAAAGGACGTATCTGAGGGCGAAAAACCTCTCAGAGGCACCCAAGGATAGAGGTTTAAATATTCTCCCCGTTGAACAGGAAAAGTCACTGATGCTAGTAGAAGAATCTATTGAAGTCAACATAGGTACAAAAGAGAATTCTCAGAAGGTATATTTTGTAGCTTCTTTAACAGAGACAGAAAAACCAGAGTTTAAGGACTTCTTCACAAAGAGACAGTTAAACTTTGCATGGTTGTATGTTGACATGCCTGGGCTTGATCTAGACCTAATATTGCATCATTTACCACTACAGCCAGGTATTAAGCTAGTCAAACAGAAGTTGAGGAAAATGCATCCGCAAATTGCTCTATTGGTCAAGGTAGAACTTAAGAAACTCTTGGATGTAGGATTCATAAGGACAATAGACTATGCAGATTGGATACCAAATCTTGTACCAGTGACTAAACCAACTAGGGGCATTCTCATTTGCACAGACTTTAGAGACATCAATAAGGTATGTCCTAAGGATGACTTTCCTTTGCCGAACATCGACATGATAGTATATCTTACAACAGGATACGAGATGCTATCCCTCATGGATGGTTTCTCTGGATATAACTAGATTAAAATAGCAGCTGAAGACCAACACAAGACAACTTTCATGTGTCCATGGGGCACATACTGTTGGAATGTTATGTTGTTTGGCCTTAAGAACGTAGGAGCTACCTATCAACGTGCAATGACTATGATTTTCCATGAATTTGTACATACTCTCATGGAAGATTATGTAGATGACATTATAGCTAAATCAGAAACAAGGGAAGATCATTTGAAGGTCTTAGACAAGATATTCCAGAGGTTAGAGAATTACAATGTCAGGCTAAATCCGAAGAAGTGTGTTTTTGGAGTGAAATCAGGGAAACTATTAGGGTATATCATCTCTCGAAGAGGCATTGAAGTAGATCCAGAGAAGGTAAGAGCTATCATAAAAATGCCTCCTCCAGTCAGCATTGGTCAACTTAGAACCCTACAAGGAAGATTACAGTCCATCAGGCATTTCATAGTACAACTGGCAGATAAAATACACCCATTTCAGCATCTACTCAAGAAAGGAGTACCATTTGTGTGGACACCTAAATATCAGGAAGCCTTCCAGCAAATTAAGGACTATTTGCTTACTCCACCAGTCTTAATGCCACCTACAGAGGGAAAACCATTGATATTATACATTTCAGCAACTCAGTCGGCATTAGGGGCTCTTCTCGCACAACACGATGATCAAGGTCATGAGAGAGTAGTCTATTACATCAATCGTACCTTAGTGGGCTATGAATTGAATTATAGAAACATAGAACATGCCTGTCTTGCGATAGTTTTTGCTACCCAAAAAATTTGACACTATATGCTCAATCGACAAACAATGTTAATTGCAAAGATTGATCCACTTAAATACCTCCTAAGTAAGGCAGCTTTAATAGGACAATTGGCTAAATGGGTTATGATACTTAGCGAGCATGACATTCAGTATGTCGAAAGGAAGGCTATAAAAGGATAGGTGATTGCAGATCAGTTAGCCAATGCACCTATGAAGGCACACCATCCCTTAGTGGCAGATTTTCCTAATGAATTTCTCTTCAACATTGACATTAAAATCGAATGGAAACTGTACTTTGATGGGTCGCATACAAATCATGGTTTAGGAGCTGGTATCTTATTTGTTACACCTCAAGGCGATACCATTCCCAAATCATTCAGGATTGCTTTCCCTTGTACCAACAATATAGCATAATATGAAGCTTTAGTGACAGGGTTAAAAATGCAAGCTCAATGGAAAATTAAGAGCCTACATATTTTTGGCGACTCTCAACTAGTAATCCGACAAGTAAATAATGATTACGAGACTAAGGATGGGAAGCTTTCCCCTTACAAGCGTATGGCTGATAGTTTCAAGCACTATTTCAATGACATAACTTTTCAAAAAATACCACGTATCCAGAATAGAGCTGCAGTTGCTATGGCAACCGTGGGTTCCCTGTTGGATATTCCGAGTAATGTGCCTAAGTTCGAGTTTATGGTTGAACAACTGTTGGTCCCCACATATGATGTCCCTAATACTGCGATGGTGTGTACCATTGTTGGTCCTACGTCTCCTTGGTATAAAGACATTCAACTATCTCACTGACCAAACCTTACCCCAAGACTTGTCCAATAACCAACGTCGAACCTTTATCCGAAATTCAGCTAAGTACACCATCATTAGGGAAACCATGTATAGACGTACCTTAGATAAAACCCTAATGAGATGTCTTGATGCTGAAGAAGCATAAACAACTTTGCGAGCAGTACACGAGGGTATATGCGGATCTCATTCGAGTGGTCCTACTTTAGCCCTCAAGATTATGAGACTAGGTTACTATTGGCCTACAATGGAGAAAGACTCATACATCTTTGTAAAGAAATGTAGATAGTGTCAAATACATGGAGATTTGATAAGAGCACCAGCATAGGAGCTTCATCCAATTATTTCACCATGGCCCTTCGCCCAATGGGGACTTGACCATATAGGTAAGATACACCCTCCCTCATCCAATGACCATAAATTCATCATCACCACCACCAAATACTTCACCAAATGGATTGAAGCTATTCCCATGACCTACATCACCGACACAAAAATATCTAATTTTATCCTAAACTATATCATTTTTCGGTATGGTGTACCCCAATCCATAATCACAGACAATGGCCACCCATTCAAGAACCAAGAAGTATGCCATTTATGTGAAGAATTCCACATCAAACACCATTTCTCCACCCCGTATTACCCACAAGGTAATGGCCAAGCTGAGGCATCTAATAAGACTATTGTTAGAATCCTGAAGAAGACTGTCAATAACATTGGTCGTGATTGGAACCTACAGCTTAATCCTGCCTTATGGGCTTATCGCACAAGCATTCGTACTCCCACCGACACCACTCCATATTCCCTCGTATTTAGGTACGAAGCTATCTTACCTATTGAGGTTGAAATACCTTCTCTAAGGGTATCCTTGAAGGGTCATATTGATGATGAAGAATATCGTGTCTCTAGGTTACAAGAGCTAGAATTGCTGGATGAGCGAAGACAGAAAGCATTAGATCATTTGCAAGCATATCAAAATCATCTTCGTCGTAGCTACAATAGGAAGGTTCTCAATAGACACTTTGACATTGGTGACCTGGTATTAATGGAGAATCCTAAGAACCAAGTTGAACGGGAGAAACTAGGTAAGTTTGAGCCTAACTGGTTGGGGCCCTATATTGTCATAGAAGCCTTTGGATCAGGAGCGTACCAACTCTCTACTCCTGAAGGAGAGCTGCTTTTGTCACCTATCAACAGTCTGCATCTAAAGAGGTTCTATGCTTAGTCTTTGAGAATCCGTGTCTTAATCTAGAAAAATACAAAAAACAAAAAAACAAAAAAATGGTTACCTTGATGAAAACCTGGCAAACAGGCGTCTTTGTAACACCAATTTTTTTTTTTTTTGAGAAAATAAAAAAAAGTAAAGAAAAATGCATCCACCCAATAGTGAAAACCGCTTCGGTGGCACTATGGATAAGTACCATGGTGAAAACTCGGCAAACAGGCGCCATGTGTAGTCAAGCTCACTCTTCCGTCTACCATCATTCTAGTCAGACTTTTTCACCATCACTCATAATAAATGGTTGTCTTATCCATTTCTTGGAACGGTTGACATCTAGCGTCCATTCTATCACATTACCCACTACATCTTCCAAATCTTATTCTCAACTGGGGGAAAATCCTTGTTCTATGCCCTAACACCTTGTACATAACGTCACACCATCGAAAATGTCTTGAAAAATCCCAAAAACATTAGAAAACTTTGAAAAATCCAAAAAAAATTCAAAAAATGTCAAAAAATACCAAAAATAGAGTCAAGTCAATCATGTTCAGTCAATCATAGTCGAACTACATTGCCTCTGCGATTGGGACATAGGAAATTCCATCAATCGATGTGCCCTAGAGGCATTAGGTCAGTCAGTCTAGGTTTGTCATGTATCACACATTAAAATCATGACGCTTTGTATATTCAAAGTCATTGGTCGTGTCGAACTACGAGGTCTCTATGTGTACAACATAGGCAAGGATAATCAATTAATGAGCTCCCGAGACCACACTAGGTCAGTCCAATAGGGTTCAATCACAATCACTATCACATAAGTTGCATATCATAGCTTAGGGTATCATCTCATGTCATACACTGTCTACACACACACACTTTTATCAGTCAAGGAATCAAAACAAGTCATGCAACAAGGAAAAACATCTTAAACTGTCATCTAGTCAATATCATACACATTGTCAAAGCAATCAACCTATGTCTTAAACAAGATATGTCTTTCTTGTCAATAGACGTCATCAAATTGTCATAGTCTCATGTGGCTTGTCATTTGAACTTCATCAGGCTCTAGTGTCTTATATGACACGTGTCTTTCTGAAACCAGGCTTTGTCATGCCTTATACAAATAGTCATCAATTTGAAACTAGACTCAACGTCTTATGCGATATGTGTTATTCTCTCATATTACGCTATGTCAAACATCAAACATCAAACAATCCCACAAGATCAAGCTTTGGTGAATACATTTATTTGGCTTTATGACTTTATATCTTATTTTGTCTTATCTTATTATCGATTTGTGAATTAGTCCGGTTACTAGCTTTCTCGAGGATGTCCCTTGAAGGATTTAGAGAAGCAAAGATGTTTCGGGACTCTTTTTCTTTGGTTGTTGTCTGTTAACTATCTTTTTAAACATTGGTTTTTGAGTCATGTTACTAGTTTCCTCAAGGATGTCCTATCAAGGATTTAGAGGAGCAATGACATCTCATGACCCATCTTTTATTTTTCTATTGTCTGTGGTTTGTCTCGACAAAACGACTGGGGCAATACTGTCCTTAGTATGAGTTAAGACACTCCTTGTCTGTGACTGTCTTTTTTTCGCAGATGGATGACTTTGTACACTATGGTCTATCTCATATCATAGTGTGTACTATCCATTTGTGTCATGTCCCACCCAATGATGATAACAAGAAAGCATAGCATATTTGGCAATATATCGAAGATAATATCATTTTCTCAATCGATCAACCTTAATTATTTCTTACTAACATTTTGAATTCATTTCATCCTAACATTTCTCTTCTTCAAACATAAAGATAAATTCCTATGACACAATAAAAACATTAGATTATTTGCATTTGTATACATTCGATAAGCATTTCATATAGTTGCATTGCATTTAAAAAAACATTTAAATAGTAACATACTTCTTCATTACATACATTCGAAATCATGACATAATAGGCATTGCATCATCATAGTATAAATAAGGTAAACATGGCATGTACATATCACCATCACATATAAATAAGCATCATATAGATCATTGCATTCATTATCATAAGTAAATTAAGACATCCATATAATCATTATAAAATGCATCTCATAACATATAGAAACATTCATTCATAACACATGTATATACATCATCTAGGAGACATAATCATGTAGAAATAATGCATCATCCATAACATAGAATTGCATGTCATATAGAAGCCGCCAAAAACATATATATATATATATATCACTCAAAATAGTGTGTCACAGTATAATGTCTGAATGTAACCATAAATAAAACATGAGCTCGTAGGCTCTCTGATCAAAATACAAATGCCTACATAAATATATCCATGTCATCGTGTCCCGCTACCATTGCTATCACGTGGTGAAGGTGGTGGGAAAAGTATCGAAGGTGCTCTCTGCGAGGTGGAAGGCCTCTCATATGGACCTACCCTTGATGGTCCTACCACCCCCTCAATACTCTGTGTCCTCTGAATCCTGCTCTATGACCTCTGACTGCGCACCTCTAAAAAGCTAGGAGCCCGTCTCTCTGCCAGCACAACTGCCTCATATAAGTCCCTGTAATAGGTGGCTCTCTCAATCGATCTGACCAACTCTCGTACCATGCCATCAGATGAAGACCCACTATAAAGGCATCTAACCTTTGTGAACTATTGCTCTATTTCATGTCTTTGAGCTATCGCCTAATCTCTCTCCATAAGTGCACTATCCCTCTCTGAATGAACACTGTCTCTCTCTGCAAATGCACTATCCCTCTTTGTGTAGGCACTGTCTCTCTCTAACCTCATCGCATCAAACTCTGCCGTCATAAGTCTGAGTCTCTCCTCCAAAGCCTCCCTGTCACCATCTCTAGGAGCATCCTCCTCCCGTCTCCCATCCACGATCCGATCTCTGAGCTCTCTCTCCTGCTCCTCCATCGGTGCATCCTCCTCAACATCATCCTCAACATCATCCTCCACATCATCCTCTTTGTATCTTGCCAAAACACCCAGAGGGTCTATAGCCATGTCCACATCTAAATCCTCTGCAACATCCTCTACTCCAACATCTACCTCTGCACGCTCCTCTACCACTACCTCCTCTGCAACATGCTCACCCCCAGCCTGTACATCCACTCCCCCTCTGATGCCTAACATTGGTACATCCTCTGCAACTGCCTCACAGATAGGTGATAGTGCACCTACCCGACCCCCTCTCCATCCTCTCCGACCTCGCCTTCCACCTCTACCATCACCATCTCTCCCTCCAACTCTCCCAACTCTAGCACCTCCACCTCTTTGTTGTCCTCTAGGTCCTGTCCCTCATCTAACATTAGGTGTCGGCTGATCCGGATCCGTGTAAGGAACAAGTCGATGCTCTACCCACCATGCATCATACGCAGCTATAGTCCCTGGGTCAGCTGCTCCATCTCTCCAACCCCACTGTACTGGCTGTAATGCTTGTATCTCTTCCTCAGTAGTAGCTACTGGTATCATAGGTCCCCAATATGGAACCTCTCTGGATGATCGAGCAAACTTCGCTCTACTCCGAGGCTCATCCTGAACCTCGCCGAATTGTCTCAAAACTCTGTCTGGCAAGTGTTGCTCAATGATATGTAGACTAGAAACAATCCTCCCAATAAGGTACTATGTCTGTCTGCAGAATACCAAATGTACCTCCTCATCCACCCACTCCTCACAATCCATGTAATGTCTCCATGTGAACTAATCAAGAATATCTAGTGCATGTCGCCAATATCCTCTGTCTCCCACATGTGTCTGAGTAACGTGTCCTGTATATCGAAATACATACAAGAATCTCTCCTATCGCTCTAATGTAACTAGAGGACAAAAAACAACTATCCTCTCCCAACCCCATACCATCAGCAGTGTAGTCCCATAACTCAATGACTGTGCATCTTTGTAAGACATGTTGTGTAGGTGAAAGTATAACATCCCGAGAAACATGGACCCCATGCATACCTAGTCTCGCTCTCTAACATACCAACCAACATGGCACCCCATCCCACTGGAAATCCGTGACCCCGTCTATCAGGAAGAACTATCCCCCCAATCAATGTACATAAAATACAATCAATCCTATCGTATCTATCTGCTAACACTGGCCATCTGATCTCATAGTGCTCGATGCCGAGCCTACTAATATCATCTACCTGATAGAACCTCGCCAACTCGGTCAATCCTCACTGGGTATCATACATAACCCGCTCTCCTCTAATAGGCAGTCTCAAGATCTTGTACACATCCTCCAATGTGACAGTGGCCTCCCCAATCAGCAAATGAAAGGGCAATGTCTCTGAATGCCATCGCTCGCATAATGTCGTCAACATCCCCCTGTTCGCCCAAATAGTGGGCATCGACAAATAGTGGCGTAGACCCAGTCTCCATAATAGACGAATCTTTGCACTCGTCAAGTGATCTCTCAGATCAAATTTGTCTGGTCATGACTCCCGCGTATATATAGGATCTAGAACCACCTGCATTTAAACCATGATGTCAATAATTTTCAAGTTTTCCTTAGAATTTTTTTTTGAAAATTTTACCAGTCAAATGCGGTGCACTTTTGCAAATGTGTTGCATAGAGACTCACTTGCGGTGCATATTACATATGCGTCGCATATTTCCCACATCCACTTTCAACCTACTGCACACGCGGTTCAATAAACCACATGCGGTGCATTTTTCACAGCCTACCTAACTACTACATATGCGTTTCACTAATGCATATGCAGTTCACTACCCCACATGCGTCTATTCCTAATGCATATGCGTTGCATAAATACAAATGTGGTGCATTATAATTCAAATGTGTTTAATCACTAAATTGCCAAACCTTGCCTAGGCGTGTTTTAGCACATGCATCATTTCGTATTCAAATGTGGCGAATACGACGCCATATGCGTCGTTCACGATGCACCGCGTTTGCTAATTGATTTTCAAACACCTAAAACTACGTGCAAAAATAACTTTCAAGAGATCATTTTCGGGTACATACCAGTGGTCCTGTGTCGACCGGCCTCCTGAACATCTGGATCCGATAACCACGATGCACAACATATGGAATAGGTGCCATTTTCGTCAGCTAGTCAAAGCAAATCTCCTCTTTTTCTGACTCCTTTAGGTGCAAATGAATTAGGTTTAGACCTAATTCCTATTTATAGGTAGGGTTTGAAATGGCATTTTTTCTGACCTAGTCTATTGGCCGCTTAACCTTTTAACTTCAAACGACCCGTATTCTTCCGTATCAACTCCAAATTCAATTCCGTCAACTCCATAGCATTTTTGACTATCAAATTGACTTATCGGGAATATTTCCTGATTTTTTTGAAACGTTCAAAAATTTGTCAATTTTCCCAAGGGGGCATACCTTAACCTGTTTCATGCTGGGGCACGATCGGGGCATATTTTCTTTGACACAACATCGTACCAACATTGTATCAAAGAGGGGCAAACTGTAGATACCAAAAATTGGTCTAGGCCTGCAAGTACACATTTGACATAATTTTCTATAGTCCATGGTCTTGATTAAATAATGTTTATTATTTAATTAACCTTTCTAACACATATTTCCTCTATTAATTAAATATCCCTTTTTAATTAATTCATTAATTCATTATTAATCTTTATTCAACTTGATTAATTAAATAAATCATATTTATTTAATTATGTTGCGAACTAATTAATTCTTCCCCCTTTATCTATCAATTAAATAATTTATTATTTAGTTACCCCTTTATCATACTTATTCAACTATAATTAAATATCTTTATTTAATTGTTCAATTTAACCCCCTTTATCTATAATTAAATATTTATTATTTAATTATTCATATTATCCTTTTCAAACAGTCAAATTAAATAAATTACTTTATTTATTTAATTAAAGTCTCTCATTTTCGAATGTTGAATTAAATTAACATTTAATTCATATTTAATTATTTATGTCACATTCTTCTATCATTCATTTATCTAAGTCATTCACTTACCTTTTGACTTGAGATCTATTTTTAGTTCTCCAGTTGTCTTTGAATTCAACACCTGTTTATCTTTGCGAGAAGACTCTTCGTCACAACTAGTCGATTAACTAGTTCTAACTCCTATTTGCATTCGAATGCATTAGTCTTCGAGTTCTAACTTTGTCTTTTGCATACAAAGTCTATTTCTTCTATTTTTGAAGATTAGGATCCTGAACTCGTGTTCTAACTCGTGTTCTAACTCACGTTCTATCTGAGACAGAACTCACATCGCATGGCATTCATCAATCTCATCCATCGATCTCTCTTTCAATCTGAAGCGATCATTCGAAAACCCAAAATCTATAAAATGGCTTGTCATTATCATTATTCCTCCTCCCAAAATCATACACTTTTGAGAAGAGACTTATCTTCAATATTTTGCTTAGACACTCGACGAAGTTATACTTGCATTCAAACACAGAAATCTGAGGGCAAGAATACTGAAAAGGAAAAATGGAGAAGAAAAATCAAGATAATTCGAAGGGGTGAACACATATTTGGTGAGAGCTTTCCATTAATTTTTTTAGTTTGTTTATACTTTGGCCAAAGTAGTGTAAGTTGCCACTGTTTACATTGTCAATTCACTGTGATCTAAGTTTACATATTAGGCAGGGAATGCCATATAGTAGGTTGTAGCCACTATGTGATAGATCTAGATATGTAGGACACAACACCAAGCTCAGGGAAGGTCATTATTATTATGAGGTTACAAACCAATCTCTTCATCAAAGATATGGCCATCTTACTAGTTAGGTAGATGTGCGGGGGACCGCCATGAGTTTGTGGTTGACGAAAAAGTGTTTGAGTGATGCTTCTCCTCATCAGTAGGTGACCAATATTTGATGGAGGACACCTAAACCATTTGTATACCTAGTTCCACTAAGCTCATGGAGCCATATATGTATTTTTGTATCCATTTCTATGGAAAATTTATAAAGATAAATGTTATCATGAAATTATATAGAATGAAATCAATCAAATAGAAATTTGTAATACTTTGATATAATACAATGGAAAGTTGAAATACTTTATTATAATGCAATGGGAAAGTTTGGAATGATGATGCTTATTTCAAATGTGCATGTTATCTTTATATTTGAAAAGAAAAATTTTATTGCTTAAATGTTGGCAACATAGTTTATTTACTTGAGGTAAAAACATGAATTTTTTTTATGTAGAACAATGGGAATGTTACATGTTTGAGTATAATTTTTTTTATAAATGATAGATCTTGTAGGATGTCATTATGTATTTTACACAACTCTTGAATTATTAAGGCATATAGTTCATCATTTCTTATTGCATGATTAATTTTAACACATATATTTACCATTTCAATGATGAAATTAGAATAAGATTGAATTGTTTCCTTAAGTGTGTTAATTGTTTCTAAAAGGTGTGGTTTATTAAGTAGATAAGAAGAACTAAATTGATTATATTTTAGTTGATCATATTTTTCCTCAAATTCAATTATACCAAAATCACATCCTTCAGTTATATTAATAGATTGCAATTGTGATTCACCAATTTCAAGCACATTGATGGGATGCAAAGGGATCACTGAAATCTCACCTTTATATGCAATTTGAACCACCTTATTAGATAATAATAATTTATTAGGAATTGCAATTTCCCTTACTGGATATGTCGGAGTGGATGGGGGATGATATGAATGGTATAATGACAATGGTAAAATTTGTGTTGGATATAGAGTGGGTGGTGGAGATGGTAATATATAAGATGGATATGGTGGAGATGGTAATATATGTGATGGATATTGTGGTTGTTGTGAGCATTCATTATGATATTTTTGGTAAGATGGAGATTGTTCCCATTCACCATAAATGTTAGGTGGAGAAGCATTTTCTGAAGAAACATATTGCATTTCAAATCCAATAGAATTATAAGAAATTTTAAAATCATTAACCATACTTGGATCTTCCCCATTTGATGTGTAAAGTTGGCCTTGAGTTACAAAAATGAATTGTTCACTTCCACCTTTGTTTTGTTGAGGCCCACTTACAACTTGTGTCTCCTTCATCATGTCCTCTTGAACAACTTGACATATGTACCTAGCTTCTTCCTTGCAACAATCGAAACAACAACTGGTCAAATCTTCATTTTCAAAATTTCATTGTCCTAAATATCCATCAATTAATTGTTCTTGCTGGGTTATAGGAATAATACCTATAAATACATATGGCAATGGTAATGGGATATCGGGATAATCTAACTTACATTAATTAAGTAGAGGGGATATAAAAACATCACTTTATGTCAGCATAACTTCCACACCAATTTTCTTTTCAGTTTTTTAATTTGGTGTGTTTGAACTACCTTGAAAATGTAACATTTTTATTGTTTTTATGTTGTTTCTTCAAAATTACTTCTTTACTTATCAATTGACTCACAAAAAGTGGTGTTGATATATATAAATGGTTATATCTACTAAGATCTACCTACAAAATCTAACAATGCGTCTATATGATTCAAACAACACAAGTTAGGAGCAATAACCTAGGCAAGGCTAGTAGTTGTACAAGCTTTCTTCCTAACGCTTTGGTCGTACCTCAACTCATAAAACTAGCATGCCTTTAACACCTTTCCTCAGTAGCAAAGCCAAAATGATAGGCTTAAACTGGGGTAAAGAATGAAATATATTTAATACTTAATAATAAAATGCAATTTGGTCTAAATATCAATATGGGGGTGTAAACTTGTGAAAGATTTCATGGCTATATGCACAAGGGCTATAGATAGTGAAGTGTGTGTAGATGAAATGCAACTAAAAATAAAAACACATTTAAATTAATACACAAATTTTGCACTGTTCTAAAAATTGTGATAGGAACTGTGATAAGCAGTGATAGGAAATTTGTGCACGTGATCGAAACTTTGTGCAGGTGACAGGAATTGCAGTCTTCCAAAATAGTACATTTTTTTGTAACTACAGTCCTATGAAATAAATAATTTAAAACCAAATTGAAAACATGTAATCACAAAATTACTCACATTTTAATAAATAAAAGAAATGACAATATTAAATAAAATACATAACATAAAAATTAACATCACCACCATTTCAAGAGAGTGGGTCCTCCTCTCCTTCCACGGGGTGACAAAAATAATTTGATGTAAATTCCTTAAGACTTCAAACTAGGTGTTGTATTATTTCTTTTTTGAAAAATATTATATCTCCCTTCTCACTCCATTTCTTATGTATTATATAAGAAATGAGATATTTACTAATTTATATAGTTCTTCCCTATGATCTCTCCATAAAATTAGATCTCAAATGAGAGAATCATGTAACTAAGATATTCTTAACATCGCAGGTTTGTTTGGTAACAAAATAACCAATATATCAAATTGGTTTTAACAAACTAATATAAATATATATTTTTTGTCTCATGCCCATAATAATAGGGAGCATAAAAGTTGTTTATGGCCAACAAATATTACATTTAGTTTATGGCCATTACAATATAATATTTTGTTATAACAAAAGACTAAAATACATCTTCTCAAATGTAGTGAAAAGTGTTTTTTTTTTTTTCAACATAATGGCAACAAATATTAGTAAATACAATCTAATATTTATTATTCACGTATTTTATCTAAAAACTAAATTAAATATTACTTATATATATTTAATCATATGTAGCATAAAGGTGGTTAAATGATATTATATGGTGTGGAAATGGAATATAAAAATGGGCATGAAGGCATATGAAAAAGACTAAAATATGGCATAAAATGGAATGTGAATGACTCTCATCAATGACCTAGTCTCTTGTGTCATAACATTATTTTATTTGTTGGAAGTTTTGTAATGCCCATATTTCACACAAGAGAAAAAACACAACTAATTTTTTTAAACAATATTACAAAATATTAACATTTAACAACCATACATGTGCACAATACATACAATACACATCAAGTGATGTAGCTCGTGCAACACCATCACCAACCCGTTGCTTGAGAGCGAGGTAAGGGGATGAAAACTAATTTGGATTGACTCAAAACATAGGGTTTACTAGACCCTTAACTACCAATCTGTTGAAATGCACAAGACAATTGAGAGGGGGGGTGAATCAATTGTACCAAATTCCTTTTACTTCCAACCTTAATCAATTCCACTTTAACTTAATCTATTATTAAGTATAAACATGAAATGTAGATATTAAAAAGCAAACACTAGAGACACCAAATTTACATGGAAAACCCAATGAGGGAAAAACCACGATGAGGATTAGCTCATAATATAGTAGTAATGCAATACCAGATACAAAGGCTCACTGCCTAGAAAGGACTCACTGCCTGCCACTAGGAATCACTGTCCAGAAGGAGGCTCATTGCCTACAAACAAAAAGATAAATAAAGATCCACCACAATAGGTTCCACACATTCACAACTTGATCAAAGGATTGCAGACACCACCAGCTCACTGCTTTCAGGAATCTAACACATCAAAGTATTGTTGCCTTGATTTTCTCTTACACACTATTTTTGCACTTGTTCACACACTTCACTTCCTACTACTAATTCGCAACATCTTGACTTGCTTTTATACCATATTCAACCTTAGAAACTTTCTCCAAGGTTGGCTACACATCCTTCATTTTACAAATAAAAAACTAGGTTGGCTACTCAACATTCTTGCGGTGGATAAGAATGAGAGAGGACCAATTACATATTTAATTAGGACCCAAACAACATCTTGGATCAATCACACGCTTCCTTAATCGATGCTTAATCTTCATGTAACGTGTAGACACCAGGTTAGCCAAACCTAATGAAAACACCAATGATATTTCAAGTATGAGCATCTACAACAAGATGATCACATGTGGATCACCCAACATGCTTCACCAGACACTGGAACATCTCTTAGAAACCTTCAGATACATCCACAACAACTGTAACAAGTTTTATACACAGAACATTCTTCAACAGTCCAATCGAACCGTGCAGATACACATAGTAGCTCTAAAACAAGCCTTCCAGAGCACCAAACCACAAGCACATTTTCTAGAACACAAAGAACATAAAGATTAACCTTCTTCTAGATCCGCAAGATCTGAACTAAACCACTAGAATACTGCAGAACAAACACATTTCTCCCAATCCATAGACAAAATAGTTCTTCCAAACTAGTTCACACACCGGTGAACACATCTTTCACTCTCCATCAATCCAGAAGCTAAAACTCAAGATATATTATCCATTGAAGCTCATGAACAATGTTACAGATCCGCATAGGCATAGGATCAACATAAAAAAAGTGCAGAGCACATTACCAAAGCACACTCAGAACTATCTTCATTATTTCTTAATTTTCTCAAAAGCAATTGGCATCAACACATCTGCAACATTATAAATATAGCTCCATGTATTCTCAACACTTCTACAATATCTCAAATATACATGTACCAACTACAATCACTCTGAATTGTGTTGACATCAATGACAACACCACCAAACGCATCCATACTTGCAACACAATCAAAATTTAATGCTCACTTTTGCATGAGAGTTAATGTCCTTGTTAAACCTCCTTTGTATGGGTTCTTACATGGGAAAAACATATAAATATCATCTATTTGATTTACTATTAATCCTAAGGATTAATTAACAAAACACTATTTTACTTGTTAAGCCTACCTTTTCAAATCACCTTGACAATATTGAAGAAGTCTACATTTAATATTCTACCTTGAAACTCAACTACGAGAGTGTGTAAGATATTTATAATTCACTCCAACTATTAATTTTCTTATTTATTTATAATTATTATTAATTTAATTAATTATTTGTCTCTAACTAAAATAAATAAATAATATATTTATATTTATTTAAAAAATAGATTTAAAAAAAATAAAAGTAACATACACAAATAATTATATATTAATTCTTTTATATAAATATATTTTATTATTTCCTTTTTAAGGGAAGGAAGAAGCAAAATAATCAAGGAGAAACTATCCTTTTTAAAGATTCCCTAGTATTACGTGGATCTTTTTCCTTACATATATTCTTTTTTTTAGATAGATTAATAGCTGGGTAGGGCCAACACCCATATATTATATCGAATAAACAAAATTACAGTTTTATTATTCATTCTGAAGCATCAATCTGCATCAGAGCATAATACCGAAACCAACCATCAGACTACCCACCCCACCCAAAAAAACCAAGAAAACAACACCTTAATCATCTACCCAGACGCTAGAAAGAGCCAAAACCTAAGCAAAAAAACTAGCAAAAAGAGACCAGCACAGGGGTTGTCAAGACTTCCTTCCCTTCAATTTCCTGGGGCCATAGAACACAATGAAGATGGGGCTCCTCGCCTCTCGGTCTGAGCCTCGCTTCTCCTCTTCCTTTCTCATTTGCCTTACATGGGCCACACGAGCTTTGACTGGGCATTCCAGCTTGCACTTTCGGTGAGCAAGGACGTTAGCTATATCTTCTACGTCTCGCCTGTCCTCCTCTTGCCAATCCTCACCCGTATCCGGCAACATTGGCTCCACCAAGGCATCTTCCACCCGTTCACTGCCACTGTCACTCTCCACCTCAAAACCTTCGCGCGCCATGTAATTCCCCAACTCATCCTTCATCATAGGAGGAAGGATGGCAACCATATGCATCAGGAAGTCGAGATTTCTGTCAATGTCCCCACCTCTCACTTCCAACTCTTCAAGTTCAACCGAGGAAATGAGTGGAAACTTTGGAATTGGCCTAGATCCCCACCTTTTAGTTAGATAGTAGTGTTGAGGTACTGGGATCATCCCCTTATCATCTACATTGTCCAACACCGCATCAATCTCTCCCACATATGTATGCTTGAAGAGTCTCTAGCACATATTCTTTACCTTCTGCTTTGCCACACCTCTGTAGAGCACGAGAGCCAAGAACATTGTCGAAATATCAATGTTGAGTCGGTGTTTGTGGTAAGTCCACACGAGTTCCCGACCCAAGACCTCCTTTAATCCTTACATATATTCTTACTTAAATTAATAGATTTTTTTTTTAAGGGAGGGGAATATATATTCTCTTTTATTTTATTGGGGGAAATTATTTAAACATGAGAATAGGTTGAAGATTCTTAAAACATAAAGTGGATGGAGTCGACGTGGAGCCCCAAAATGGGAATTTCCCATGCCACTTCCACTACATTAAAATTATAAAGGAAACTTCCCTCGGTTTTGTTTTTTTTTTCTTATTTTGAGATGTAAAGATGATATCATTACGAATCTTCCAAGTCATTTTATTAATATTATTCTCGTTGATGATCATGATAATACTAAAATCAAAAGCATCAAGATTCCACAGTCCATAATAATAAAGTGTACTTATTTTTGGATTGAAACTCTGTGAATTTTTTGTATCAATGTTTCAGATCACACTCCATGTTTGGATTGAAACTCTGTGAATTTTTTGTATCAATGTTTCAGATCACACTCCATGATCATGGAATGTGATCCGAAACATTGATACAAAAAATTCACACAGTTTCAATCTAAAAATAAGTACACTTTAATACTAAAATCATTTCTAAATCCTATGATTAATATTGACATAAGGGTTAACATAAATCTGTATGCTGCTATTAGAATGTTAGATAATCGGGTTTAGGACTACCGTCAATGCATCGGATTTAAATATAAGTGGCACCCATTTTGAATGTTGAAAGAAAGGGTAACTTGTTCGAGCATTATTTTATTCTATCTTTTAAACTTTTCCGCCCACTATTCACTTCGCCCTAAAATGTGCCATTGCATAACCCTATTCTTTTGGCTGCATTTTTGTTGTAGGAAGATGGGTGTAACATTTCAACTATAACGTCTTTCCTAGCAGATCAAGGGATGGTTGTTGAGCATGCGAAGTGCAGATTCAAGCCCATCATTCACTAAGCCTCTACAATGAAAGAACGTCTGCGTCCAAGCAACAAGGCAAGTAACCAAAATAATGAGATTTCACTAGAAGCGCTAGTGCCAACATGCAGGGCGATGGTGGTATATGGTTATATATGAAATATGGTTTATATGTACTACTACTGCAACCCTTGCTCTGCACAAGATGTGATGACAATTTACATTGCACATTTTAGGACACGGTTGTAATTTTTTTCTGTCGTATATTCAAGGCTTTATCAATTCACTATTGTTCTATCGCTTAGCTTTTGTGCTCCAATGCTGCACAAGTGTGTATTTTTGATGAACAAACTTCCTAGAGAGTTTTGTATTACCCTAGCTTATCGATTTGCTATATTATTATTATTATTTTTTCTTGCCATTATATTATGATAGTGAGGAAATGCTTATTTTTGTAGGACTTGATCTACTGCTACAGGCAATACCTAAGGGTTCAGGGAACACATTTATTTATTTATATTTTTATCTATAGTTTCTTATTTAGTCACACTTAGGGAGAATTTTTTCGTAATCTGTTTCTATAGCTCTGTCATTTAAGGGATGATAGCTTTATGTATAAATTGGTACTTATTTCTTCTTTTCAAAGGTTCATCAGTGTAAGGTTTTATAACTAGTCTGACCCGTTATCCAGAAATAAAATGCAAGGCTTATTTCTTACATGTAAATTAAAAACACCATGTTTAACCAGATGTGTATAAATATGTTTTTTATCCTACAGGGTATCCTTCATTGTAGTGCAGGTAGTTCACTGAATTACTTTATACATATGAATGCATTTTGAAAACAAAAGTATAAAATAAAGCATCTTATTTTCATTTAAACTACAACTATATTCTACAATCAGCTACTTGGGTAGCTTCTACCTAAGTTACTTCGAATAATTTCCTTTTTCAAAGAATGAAAATGATAAAACCATGCTGAAATATCATTAACAAAAATGTAAACAACAAAGCTTGAAAATAGAATGACACCCCCCTTTTAAAAGAAATGAAATGAAACTCATGCATATAGCTAACCCTTCCTATTTATTTTCAGAAAGTCAGAGTCGTATAGATGGAATTTTTGCTACAAATTAGTATTATTCAATTTTTTTAATTTAAGAGAGGAAAGTATACTCATTATAAAGCACATATGTAACTTTACACATAACATTATTATTTTTTTTGCATATAAACATTACATAACTCTTTTCTTCCTATACATTTGATACAAGAAGGAACTTTAAATCTTAATGGAGCATATGAGTACTCTTTTTTTTGTCCATCACATTCAAACCAATTAGATGTATGGAACTATTTTCTTGCAGCAAAAAGATACATCAAAATAACAGAAAACACATCTACAAGGGATATTTCCCCCTTCACACAATAGAATACCCACAATCCATCCAAGATGGATTTTACACATGAATTTCCCAAACATCAAGTAGCATAAGGTAATGACATATACTAATCCAAGGTAATCTTGTTCACCAATATCCTCCAAACCTGCAAATATAAAACATGAAGAACTCTATGGCCAAGGGCGCTCACCTCCCAGTCTTTGGTTGGAAAACCAACCACCCCCAAGATAGGAGACAATTAAGGGAACTAGGTACACATAAATCCAAGCCCAAACAACATTAAAAAACACATGATCACATAAGCAATTTCACTCCCTCTCAAAGGGGTTTTCACATAACTTAAGGATTCCATCAAAAATCCAAAATGGGGGATGAAGGGTGGACAATGCACTCCATATGGGGATCCAAAATAATAATCATCAAGAAAAAAACTAGTATCATACTTCCATATTTTCACATGCAACGCTTCTTCCATATCTCCTTATTCACCAAAACCCAAACCACCCAAAACATTCCTTTCAAATCACAAATGCATATGGGTACTCATACCCATTTTGAGCCTCTCCTTTTAAAGGAGGATTAAGCTTCCCCACGGAGGTTCCTACCTCACTTCATCCCCAACAAGGTATTCTCTACACAAATTTGGGAGATTCTATCATTATACAACCCTTTTCTCATCACATTACATACAACCAAAAATACAATTATAGAAAAGGCACCAAATAAATTTTTACATAAACATACAATCTCATAAATTTAAAACATAGAGAAACACAAAAGAATGGTGGACCTACCTCAAATCCAATGCTTAGAGAAGGAAGGGTTGAATATGAGCACAACTCTTCTACTTCCAAGCTTGTTCTTCAATCTCCCAAGCCCAAAAATCCAAGAGCACAAGTATCCAACCAAAAAAATAATGCCAAAAAGAACCCCATAACCCTGGTTTTGAGTTTGTTTTATAGGAATTCAAGTTTGAATTCATTTGAATAGGGAGGTTGAATATGAGCATAACTCTTCTACTTCCAAGCTTGTTCTTCAATCTCCCAAGCCCAAAAATCCAAGAG
This sequence comes from Sequoiadendron giganteum, assembly GCA_007115665.2. NCBI lineage: Eukaryota > Viridiplantae > Streptophyta > Pinopsida > Cupressales > Cupressaceae > Sequoiadendron > Sequoiadendron giganteum. The sequence goes on along the minus strand of CM021103.1, from coordinate 384,918,905 downwards.
CACAAGTATCCAACCAAAAAAATAATGCCAAAAAGAACCCCATAACCCTGGTCCAATAAGTGCTAAGTGGACCATTCATTATCATGAGAGATGGGTTCTTGTGAACCACTACTCATGAATCATGGGTCAATGAGTTTGACTCGAAAACTACACGGTTGAATCCCGATAGCAATATCATAATGAGGTGACACTTTTCAAACTCCCATTCACTCTCTCAGGCACACTCACCCATGTGTGAGAACTTGGGATCCTTTCAAGGAAATTTGGAGAAGAGGGGATGAAAAGAGATTAGTCTCCATCCCATTTTCCCATACCTTATTTTTATCAAAGCTCATAAAAGCCTCAAAAAGAGTGTCCAATCTTGGAATTGACCCAATATTTTGATCTAGAAAGGTACATAACCCATAGTTACTTGGCTTAAGGGCCTTAAACCCATAAAAATACTTTTAAAACATCACTTTTCAACCCCCAAAAAGTACCTAAAAGGCCAAATCCGAGTTTTTCCACTTGAGTGGACAACTCACCTCTTAGATGGACTGACATGGAAATGAAATCAATTACATTCACAACTTACATCACAAATAAAATACATTACATGACGAAACTATAGTCCCTCCAAATAAACTGTAGTTCGGTTTCACTGGCTAACTCACATAGGGCTCACAAGAGTTGCCTCTGATTCCATTGGCCATGGAAGATATACCTACACACTCAATGCACACGTTAATCCATCCAAATAAATCATATATATAATAATCAAAACAATTAAATCACAATTACATTCACACAAGTTTCATAATTCACATAGCATAAAGATCTCATAACATAATTAGAAAAACATTAATCACATATCTTATCCCATTTCCATTAACCTTAATTTTCACATTCATCAAATTGGAACATGATTCATTCCTACCACACATTTCATTCATTCATCATTAAGTTTCAAAATTCAAATTAAACAATCTCAATAACTAGCATAAATTAGATCAATCATCACAGTCAACTAACTAAGCATGTAGCATAATAATAATCAAAACACCATATGAACTAAAATGTCTAAATATCCTATCATCAATGGTATCATTAGTCATAGTCAATAATCAAAACTCAAAATAGTCTAATTAGTATATGTATCATAGAGGTGGGCCTCACAAGTTTCATCTCTAAATAATGAGCCCCTTTAGGTACCCAAAAAGCATAATCATCAAAAGTTGAAGCAACAAATTTCCTCATTGTCGATTCTAATGGTGAGGATGAAGAGTCTCCAGATCCTTTCTTTGGATTATCTAAATAATTATTTCACTGAACATTGCATGCATCCAGCTTGAACAAGGTGCTTATTCAAGCATCCTTAGTAAGCACCATAACTCCTCTCATCATCTTACATCCTCCATTTGAGAAAACAACTTGCACACCCATATCATTCGATTTTCTCATGGAAAGTAGGTTTCATGCCAAACCAAGGATATTCAATACGCCATCAATCCCATTCACTTTACCATCAAGGAATCTAATCTTTACTCTTCCATGACCAACAATACTCAAATGAGATTCATCAACTAGGCACACCTTCCCACTATCAACTTCTTCATACTTTGAAATCCAACCCTAATGAGACGGCAAGTGAAAGGATGCAGCTAAATCTATTAGTCACACATGTTTCAATGCATGTGTTTCCAATGTTGTGATAAAGGAATCTACATGATCTTGAGAGGATTTTTTTGAGTTAGAATTGAAGATGTTCGTCATTTTCTTCTTCTCCTCTTTGCACTCCTTGCATAAATGACTAGATTTTTCATAGTTCCAATATTTTTCCTTAGAATTTCCAAGAGACTTATATCTCCTTGAGGATTGGATTTTGAATTCTTGTCAGGTTCTTTCCTTTCTCCTTTAATATACTATGAACAACAAGGGCCTCCTTAGCCATCTCAAAATATTTTCTCCATGTCTCTTCATAAAGTAACGATGCAACCACTTTATCCATATTGAAGGTGGTAGTGGTATCTCCAATGGCCATGACAAGGTGATCCCATGAGTTTGAAAATGAACAAATCAAAATCATGCAACAATTCTCATCCTCCATTTTCACACCAATAGAACCCAATTGTGAAATGAGCATGTTAGAGGCATTAAGGTGATCAACCATGGATCCTCCTTCCATCCTTAGAGAACACAAATTATTTATGAGGAATAAATTATTTACTAGGGATTTAACTTTATAAATTTCTCCAAGGTTCTTCCAAAGACTTCTCATCAACTTCTATTCATAGACATTCAATAGAATTGAGTCTACAAAACAAAGACTTATCAAACCCTTGGCTTTTCGATCCAACAACTCCTAGTCTTCTTGATTCATGTTGGTAGGTTTAGTATTGGATATTATAGGCTACACACATTTTTCTATGAGCATATCCTCTATTTTAATCTTTTATTGCTCAAAATTACCATTATTAAACTTCTCCATCTCAATCCTTTGGGATATGCTCTTCATTTTTTTCCTACAACAAGTTCATGAAAAAATACTTTGCACAAAATTCCCACTCAAATTAAGATCAATTCAAAAAACTCTCTACCCAATCAATGATGAGATCAAAGCTGGCCAAGCTCTGAAACCAATTGAAAGGAAGCTAGGTACACAAAAAAAAATTCACCAATCTAAGCGAAGGAAATAGTACAAATTTTTATTTTCAAACCCTTAACAATTATAGATTAAGATGCACATTCAAATAATACTATTAAATATGCAAAACAATAACAAACCATTACATGGTGTTTACATGGGGAAAACAATTTCGAGAGAAAAACCCCACACTCCAAAAGCACGACCCTTTGTATTATTAGTAAAATAATGCTTACAATACAATCACAATGTCAAGATCATTAATATCAATCTTCAACAATGACAAGGTTTACAGAGTGAATCTGACAACATAACAACACTTGTAAACTTTCTTCAACTTGTTCTACTTTACAAATGTACAAGTACCAAATAAATATTACAATGGAGGAGAAGATGGATGCCTATGATTTTCATATATAAATAATTCAATGTGTTTATGCTTGTCTTTGTCTCTCCTTGACATGCACAACACTTGAATGCATGCAAAATACCTTGCATGAAGTGCATTGTTATAATGGGGACCCACTTAATTTTATTTTTTCATTTCCAATGCTTTCCTCTTCATGCATAGGACCCCATCAACATGCAATGCACCTACATGCATGCAAATTACTGAGCACATGCTTATACTAAGAGAGGGGGATGAATCTGTATAAGAATATCTATTACTTTTTCCAAATTTAATCAACTACAATAAGCAAGATCTAATAGATAAGAAGATAATAAGAACACAAGATTTATGTAGTAAACCTTTCAAGAGAAAACCAAAAACAATATTACTTATATAAAATTCTCTTACAAACATTGTAGACACCAACCCACTAGAGACACCAATCCTCACAACTAAGCACCAACTCGACAAGAGACATCAATCTCTTCTTGTAAGAGGCACCAACCACTTTTGCAAAATAACATCTTTGGGATGTTATTTCTTCACTAGATGATGGACACAATTTTCTACTCAAATCAGATTATAATTATAATGTAGAAAAATGTACACCTTTACATTTTCACACTATGTTGGAGTCCCTTAATCAATTGGACTTAATTAAGCCTCTAATTGACCCAATTATGCATTTAAAAGTCTAATTAATCTCGTTTTCTGAAAGGGGAACATGTATTAAACAATTTCAAACATCAAATTAAACACCTTAAAAATTGTGTGTCTTGGATTTAGGTCCTAGGACCCATTCTCCCAAGGGCATATGGGTCCCCTTTAGATTCTAGAACCCAATTTAAAATATGTTTTTGGCAGTATTTTAATGATCCCAATTCAAGTTGCAATTGTCGACCTTTGATGTTTAATTGTCGGGAAATTATAAAATTACCTATAAATACATAATATTTTTGGTAGTATTTTAATGCTCCCAATTCAAGTTGTAATTGTCGGGAAATTAGAAAACTACCTATAAATACATAGTTTTTATCAATTCAAAACATCTAACATTAAGGAAAATTTCACAAGAGCAAAGATTATTGTAAAGAGCATTGGAGAGCAGATTTTTCAATCATTTACAACAACATTCAAGATCTCAAGAATCATGTCAAAGTTTATGCATGTTCATGCATGTTTTTGGAGCTAACATTATGATGTAGGTCTCAAGAATTCAAGCATCAAGATCAACATCCAATCAAGCCATTTAATGCAAGATCTAATATTTGGAGTGATGTGTTAGACTTCAATCCTCCAAGGATAGCCATTAGAGGGTTTGGTGAGTTTGAACAAGCTAGTGTTCATTCATCATTCCTTCCATTTATGATTTCATTTCATTTCAAGGTTTAATTACCAAACTAGGGTTTGACTAAGGAAAACCCTTATACATGAAAAACAAACATTTTTTTAATCTCTTTGTGTTTGTAGATTTGCGGGTGAAGAAGGATTGAAGATTGGATCAAAAGTGTAAGTTTGCAAAGTTGTCAAAGTTGTTAAGACACATAAACTCAGATCTCAAATTTATTTTTGAATTTTCAATAGTGAAACTTGAGGCAAACAGAAGATTAGATCCATCTCTAGAGGACCCCAAAAGTTGAGAAAAAAATCCCTACAAAGACTCATTCACCCTAGGGCGAATCTGCCCCAAGAAGACACTCAACAACAACTTTTGGTGATTGGTACACATCAACTTACCCTTCTCAGATCTACCAAAAGTTTTTTGTTTATGTTTTTGTTATGTTTTAAATTAATGATTCAAGTTTCACATCGCTTAATTTATTTCATTTACTAATTTTAGTTTTTCTCCCCAAAGTGTTGTTTAGGAATATTTTACCCCATCCTCAATCATAAGGAAATTTGCAAGATCTCTAATTGGGTTAACTCACCTAGGGTTGAAAGTCAGTCCTAACATTGGGATCTCATTTCCTAATGAAAATAGAAAAAGTGTAGGTGCATCACATATTCAGTCACCTCATTTTGGATCACACCCACTTACCTTTTTCTATGTTTCATTTTGGTGAACCCGACATTGTAAATCTAAAATTATGAAATTGAAGTTCATTAAAACCCTAGACCTTGGATTTGCATTAGTTTGCATTGCATTGCATGTTTGAATTTCATATAGGGTTGTCAAAATATCATTAGTTTGTATTTCATTTAAGGTTTTAAATTTTCATTTTGCATTGTGTAAAATTTGAAAATCCAAAAAATTGCATACAAATTATATTGATTTTGCATAATACTTTCATATTAGTGTCTTTTCAGTCATTTACATTAAAAAATTTGATCATTATTTCATTTCAAAAAGTGTCACTTTGTTCATCATTTGTCACTAATTTAATTTGCATTAGGACACCTAAATTTGGAAAAAATTGTCACAAAAACCATATTTGCAACCTGGAACAAAGAACACAAACAATAACGCAGAAATTACATTTTTTTTTTAAACCTTGTACAAGAACCCATTCTACCTTGGGCGAATGAGTCCTTGAGGGCACATCAAAACTAATTTTTTTGGGTATTTTTTATGGTCTTATGCACTTCCTATATCTGCTGGTAAACCACTGTTTCAGTCTGTCAATTTTGAGGAATTTTTGTTTTATTCATTAGGTCTAATCATCCATTTAGTTTAGGCATTGCAAATTGGGAAAATTTGTTGCATTTAAAATCCGTAGAACAATTATTACATCATCTTTTCATTACAAAATTCTCTTGTTATCATACTTCATGTTCTATTTTCAGATTTTGTTGAATACTCTAAGAAATTGTTGTTACAAGAATATGAATATGTAGTCCTTTTCCCTCTTTTTTTTTTTTTCATTGATCCCTCTCCCATACGTAAGAATAACTTAGTGAAAGAGAAAATAATCATGGAAAATCATGACAATCAAGTTTTTAATTCTCCCAATAACTCTCCTATTTGTGAAGAAGACATTTTGGTGTTAGAGGAACCCATCACCAAGAGCCATGAGAATCTTATTTGTTTCTCTTCTCCTATTCAGGAAGACATTATTGAACAAGAGGATACAATCATTGATAAGTAAGACAACTATAGTTGTTCTTCTCTAGATGATTTCCCTACTTGTGATGAAGTTATCTTAGAAGATCCAACCATTAAATGTCATGAAAATATTATTTTCTCTCCTATTAGGGAAGATATCATAGTGCAAGAAGATGATATCATTGATACATATCTTTCAAACAATAGTAATGTGGCTTCCTTAGATGAATATGATAAGGTGACATTAGACTTCCCCTTGCTATAAGATCATCAAAATGAGGATAAGTCTATTGAGGTTCTGAACATTAAATATCCCTTGATTATTAGACCTCATACAAGTCCTTTAATTATTGGACCACCCAATTCATCTCCTAAGCCACTTCTTATCATAGGGCCACCACAACACCAACCACAACCTCTAGGAGCTATCTTAAATTTTGCAAGGCAAATCACTAATAAAAATGTTTCACAACAACCAAGTTATAATACATATAACATAAGGAACAATAGTCAACATAACATAACATATAACATATAACATATAACATAAGGAAGAATAGTCAACCACAAAAAATACCTACTTCATTACCATTCCTCAATCGATTTTTCTTAGTGCTCCTCGCTTGACTTTGCACAGTGGAAAGGAGTATGATCTTGTGGAAAAACTTAAAAACACTCCTACTAAGATATCTTTGTGGGATTTGATTCAAGCATCACCTAATTAGCATAGAATGCTTCAAGATTCCTTACAACAAGTTTTTATTCCTCCTAATACGCAACCAAATGATTTAGTAGCCCTAATTTCTTGTATGAGTTCGATCAACTTAGACATTACCTTTCATCAAGATGAGTTACCTCCATTAGAAGTGAAAATACAAAATGAGGCCTTGATGATATTGGTTATTATTAATAGACATAGAATAAAAAGAACTCTCATTGATAATGGTTTGTCCCTTAAGGTGTGTGGTGTAAACCTTTTGGATAAGATTAGAGTGGATAAGACTAAAATTGAAGCCAATTCCTTGTCTATTTGTGGGTTTGATAATGTGGGAAGCAACCTCTTTGTTTGATAACATTACATGTGATAGTTGGAGAGGTTACATTGCAAACACCTATTCATGTTATTCCTAATGAGCTCTCATATAATATTCTCCTAGGTATACCTTAGATTCATGCAATGAATGTAGTGTCTTCAATGTTACATTGTTTAGTGAAGTATATTTACAACACCAAGATTTACACAATCAAAGCTAACCCATAATCAAAAAATTGTTTTCAAATAGAAACAAGAATGAAAAATCCTCTTACAAAATTGACACCAACTAAAAAAGTGGAAACGGTACAAGAATCATAAGAGAAATCAATCACAAAACTATTAGATGATGATTGGGGTTCCTTAGATTTTACACCTACATTCCTGGAAGAATGCAAGATTACACACAAAATAGGAAAAGAGAAAGAAAAAAACATATTATCCACACAAGCCGAGTCATAAAAAGCACATGAGTCCACAACTTTTATGAAAGAAGAGAAAAACACCAATTATACATCCACATATGATGAGTGTGATAATGAGAAACCACCAAATCCAAAAGAAATGGAAAAACTTCATGGAAGAGGTTATGAGATTTTGAAACAACTTGGCTATGATTTAAAAGGATCTGGTGCTAAAGAACAAGGTATCCATGTCCCTATAGAGCCTAACACACAAGAAACAACTAGTGGTCTTGATTATTATCCTTCGAAAGAAAGGAAAGCATCAAAGAAACCTTCACTTAATATCAATGTCATCATGCAAAACACTCCTAGGATATCTTCAAACATATGTCTTAGTAATTATTAGGGTTCATTATAAATTTTACACCATCCTTTATGGTAGAGTACAAAATATCTCAATATAAAGAGTCATGTGTATGTTTGACACCTTGTACATCTAAGAAATAAATATCTTTGTCACAAAAGAAAGAAAAATCTTCTACCATTGATCAAGATGGTACCTTGTCAAGGATTCTCCAAGCCCGGTTGACATCTCTCCCTCCAAAAGCATGAAAAAAATTACAATAAAAGTTTATTTTTTGCATATAATCGAGTTCATGGGCACTCTACTAATGAATGTAAGGCTTTGAGTAATAAAATTCAACATCTTATAGATTGTGGTGTTCTTCCTTATGTTGATGCACCTATTTCCTCTAATTGATAATGATTTTCATACTATAATTTTTCTCATCACTAGGTGGCATTGGTAGCTTTATGTGTCTTTCTCATTGCCATTCATGGTGGTATAATATTAGATGCAACCATATTTCTCTTGGCAGCAACATGATAGTTCTTGGTGGCTATCTCCGTCTCTATGATTAGGGGGTAGGGTAAATAGTTTTTGGATGTGTGAATTCTCTTCAAGGATCTTCTCCTCCTCTCTTTCTACTTAAAATACCAACATAGAAAATATGTTGACATTTCAAGTGGGGGGAATATTGTCCCCCATTCATTGTTTACATATTCCCTTCCTAGTGATGATAGAATACATCTCCTAGAAAGTGTGAACTTTTTATTCAAAGTGTGGTCTTCTTACTTCATGTGATGTGTCTTCTTGGTGGTGACATTCGGTTTGATGTCCTTCAAGAGTGTGACCTTTCTTGGCATATGACATTCCTCTTAGTGGTAATGCTATGGTTTGTATTCCTTAAGTTGTGAATCTTTTATCCTCAACTAGTCCTCTCTTGGTGACATTAAGAATGATGTTCCCTAAGGTGAGACCTTTCATGAATTAATAAAAACCCCTTTGACTATAATATTCTATTGTATTTTAAACTTTGTCATGGCCACCAAGCATAACACAAATTGCTTGCCAGTGGATCATTTTTGTTTTTCATGAGTGTCTAGCATAATGTAGCTTGCTAGCCTTGTGGAACCTTCATGTTGTGGTACCTTATCAAAGTTATCAAGGAGTATAAATTTTGGTATAGTTGATGTATGGGAGCCTATAGAACTGGCATGAGTTTCCCATCAATCACCTTTTTATGGGTACATACCGACCTAGTGTGTGTTTCTCATATTTTTCTTTGGGGCTCACCTAGTGGACACCAAATTTCACTAGCCCTTGTGAGCATATTTCTCATGGCCATCAAGCATAGCACAACTTACTTGCCTATGGATCCATGTGTTTCATTAGTGATTTTACATCCTTATGAGTGTATTTTATGGACATGGTATAATACAACTTGCTAGTCCATCTCTCTTTCCTCCTTGTGTTAATTTTGACATTGTATGTTTGAGTATCTTGTCTTGCCGCTTCATATCATACATATGTGTGTGTCCCTTTGTGCTTATGTTGGTTTACCATGGGATCTTTATTTTAGGGGCTTGATCATCCTCCTTGATCTTTGTCATCATATCCCATCAAAATTTGTACACTTGGACCCCTCTTGACACTTATTTATCTACTTTAGTGCGAGTTTGAGCATAGGGTTCATCCTCTCACTAAAGTGGGGGCTAAATGTAGTGTAGAAAAATGTACACATTTACATTTTCACATTGTTTGGGTCCCTTAATTAATTGGACTTAATTAAGCCTCTAATTGACCCAATTATGCATTTAAAATCCTAATTAATCCTATTTTCTGAAAGGGGAACCTATATTGAACAATTACAAACATAAAATTAAGCACCTTAAAAATTGTGTGTCCTAGATTTAGGTCCTAGGACCCGTTCACCCAAGGGTGAATGGGTCCCCTTTAGATTCCATAACCTAATTTAAAATATGTTTTTGGTAGTATTTTAATGATCCCAATTCAAGTTGCAATTGTTGGTCTTTGATGTTTAATTGTCATAAAATTAGAAAATTACCTATAAATATAGCCTTTTTATCAATTCAAAGCATATATCATCAAGGAAACTTTTACAAGAGAAAATATTATTGTCAAGAGCATTGGAGAGCAGATTTTTCAGTCATACATAGTAGCATTCAAGATATCAAGCATCATGTCAAAGTTTGTGTGTTCATGCATGTTTTTGGAGCTAACATTGTGATGTAGGTTTCAAGTATTCAAGCATCAAGATCAACATCCAATCAAGCCATTTCATGCAAGATCTAATATTTTGTGTGATGTGTTAGACTAAAGTCCTCCAAGGGTAGCCATTAGAGGGTTTGGTGAGTTGCAACAAGCTAGTGTCCATTCATCATTCCTTTCATTTATGATTTCATTTCATTTGAAGGTTTAATTACCAAACTAGGGTTTGACCAAGGCAAACCCTTATACATGAAAAACAATTTTTTTTCTCTCTCTTTGTGTTTGTAGATTTGTAGGTGAAGAAGGATTGAAGATTGGATCAAAAGTGTGCAAGTTTGTGAAGTTGTCAAAGTTGTTATCAAAGTTGTCAAGACATGGAAACTCATATCCCAGATTTATTTCTGACTTTTCGATAGTGAAACTTGGGGCAAATAAAATCTTAGATCCATCTCTAGAGGACCCCAAAAGTTGAGTAGAAAACCCCTACAAAGACTCATTCACCCTAGGGAAATTTTTTCCTAGGAGGACACTCAACAACTTTTGGTGACTAGTTCACACCAACTTACCCTTCTTAGATCTATGAAAAGTTTTTTGTTTCTATTTCTGTTATGATTTAAATCAATGATTCAAGTTCTACATTACATAATTGAGTTCATTTACTATTTTTTAGTTTTCTCCCCAAAGTGTTGTTCAGGCAGAATTTACCTCATCCTTAATCATAAGGAAATTTGCAAGATCTCCAATTGGGTTGACTCACCTAGGGTTGAAATTCAATCCTACCATTGGGATCTCATTTCCTAATGAAAATAGAAGAAATTTTAGGTGCATCACATATTCAATCACCCCATTTTGGATCACAGCCACTTACCTTTTGCTATGTTTCAATAATTTATTCAAAAATATGCATATTTTCCTTCACACTTTTGCACATATTTCCTTCATAAATATGCACTAATTTCCTTTAAAAAAATTCTCCAACATTTTTAAAAACAAAAATGAATTATTCTTCATAATTTTTTGCTCTTAGAATACTCTAGATCTACTCTTCTTCTTTTAGAAATTTCTTCACAAATATGATTATATTCCTAAATAGAAATTGTGATGTCCCCTTTTTTAGCCAGCTTATGTGTTTGTCGAATTAGCCTATCATCAGGTCCTCGTAGGCTAATGATGGTGATTAGAGGGTCGAGCGTGTGGGAGTTATTTGGTTCTTAGATGGTAGTTTATAGTGTTTTCTTCTCCAGCTCTTGGGCATATTCAGAGTTGATCTTCTTAAAGGGTTTCAGGCACCATTTATCCATACTTGATATTTTTAGTAAGCTCCTTGGACATCCAAATGAGCAGTTTGAGTAGTGAGGTTCCCCATGGCATTGACAAAGTTAATTGGTGTTGAGTATTTATGGAGATATGATATATTAATTATTATTAAAGTGATTACTTTAATAATAATAAATAATAAAGTGGATATCTTTAATGAGTTCTTTGACCTTATAATATTTATAATATGGTTTATTTTATAACATAAGGTCATTATTTAAAAGGCATAAAGTGGATGCCATTTATGAGTTATATTACTTGGAAACCAAAAAAAATGACATTTATTATATTTAATGTTTTAAAAGTGCTTTGAAAATCGTGCCATTTTGGGGAAGTATAAAAAGCTTATGAAAAACATTCTCATTCATTCATTCATTGATACCTGTGAAAATTTCAAAACTTTGTGTGGAGGAGAAACAAGGGTTTCTTGCTGCAAATCAATCTTGGATTAATTCTTCTAGATTGAGAAATCTACAAGTGTGCAATACCACCCAAGGGTTTCTCAATAGGTGGTTGCATACAAGAGTTACAATTGTGCTTACAGGAGTAGATTTTTAGAGGATTTTCGAGGGTTTGAGTTGTAGAACAAAATTGATTAAAATAAATACATTTTAGATCTTTCTCATTTTTGTTTGCAACCTATATTATTGGCACGTGGGTATCATTAGATCTGGTTGTACTTATCTTTTCTATCCGTACATTTCATATATGGCATGTGGGGAGTTGAGAAGGAAAGATCCTAGGTTCTCAAACATATTTCTCCACCATCTTGGGCAGCTAGGTCATTGAAACCACTGTGTAGCAATTTTGAAGTGGGGAAACTAGTTTATTGAGGTGTCCACAATAAGGGTTTCCAGATTGCTGATTAAGTATTTCAAAATTCATATTTATTCAAGTTTTGGCTCCGGGTATGAATTTCATGTAATTTCTCAAGCATTGAATGAAATATGAATTGATAGTTTCAGTTATTTTCCTAAGTATTTTTATTTCTGCAATTAGCTTGCATTTTGCATTTCTTTTCTCATAATTTTTTAAAAATTATCAAAAACAAAACAAAAACTATAAACCACAAGTAAACAGATAGGAAAAAATTTGAAATTAAATATCCTACCAGGGGTGGGATATTTCAGTGATATCAGAGCATAGTTTTCCTACCATCCTGTTGGGTACCTAATCTCAGGTGTACTTGATTGGTGGTTTGGTAAAAATCAAGTCTATGCAAGAACTCATGCAAAATTTATGGAAGTATCTTAGGAATTTATACAACCTCCAAAAAAATTAGACCCTTTGTTTGCAAAGGGAAGTAAAGTAAACACTAATGCACATAATTTTACCAGTATAGAGGAAAAAGAAAAGGAAGGGAAGAAAAAAGAGGTTGGAAAGGAATTACAAGTGACTGAAAAGGTACTAGATGGACTTGATGCTAGAAATATTGAGGATGAAACTAGTCCCTCAAATGAGGTAGAATAAATTGTTCTTCATAATAATGTTAAGGAAAGAGAACCACTTGATGCTTCCACAATAGAGGTGGGAGAAAAGGGGTTTAAATTTGAAGTGGTTGATGACGAGAATACCTTACATCATGATAAAAGTTTGAAAAACCCCCAGGATGAAATGTTTAGTGCTCGTAGAGTTGTTATCAACCATGAAAACAAATTATATTGTATGGTGCATGACGCTGATCCAAAATATAAAAAAATGTGTAAGATTGGTGGGTCCCAGGATAGTTCTTTGGATGTACATGCATATATCCCAGAAAAGGGAATGTGTAATGAGGATGTCAAATTAATAGCCTCTAACCTCTCATTTGAGTGATCCCATGAGGATCATGATACTAGTACTTTTGATGAGGATGTGTGCAATGTTGATAGAACACATGATGATGATTTTCAATCAGTTAATGATGGTGGTTCAACATCCTATCACAGTGTTGATTTTAAATCCAAAAATTTGTATAGGAATGATAGGTTTCAGGGGTCCCATCATTAAGCAAGTCAATTGAAGGTGAATGAAGGAATGATTTCTATAACCATAGAACACTTTGATGTTGTTCAATAGTTGATGGCAAACTATTGTTGGAGGACTCTAGAAACACATGAGCACTACAATAGTGAACTTTCCCTTGCAGAGTTTCAGGCACTTAGAGAAGTGTTGGAGGTAATGTAAAATAATTACCTATTGCTACTATTAGACAAAGATCATCTTCTCTTGCTTGAGGGGATCTATTATAATGCACTAAAAGGGAAAGAGGAGGAGGTTGATGAGATCACTCATGAGCTTGAGGTCACCCTAGAATCTTTGAAGAGCACTCAAATGGCCCTTCAAGAGTTAGAGTCTCATATTGATGAGCTTACCATGGAGTTGAGCTTGGTGAAATCTTCATCACCTTTAGCTATAATTCGCCTATCTATGGCATCCATTAGTGATGAGAATACATCCACAAATTGTGTGAATGTGCATATTGAGGATGTGGAAACATCCATTTAATTTACAGGTGCAGGTGACACCAATGGGATGAGTGCATTGGTTGAGCATTATAGGGAACAATATGTTGCAATGGGTGTTCTTGAAGATGAACCCATTTTAGGTGATGAGAGTGACAACAAGTGTGTTCCCCATGACTATGTCGATCAACCATTGATACAAGTAGGTGCATTCTATCTTGACTACATAGTAAGGAGAGATCATCATTTCACTTTTAGTCCACACACAAATGATTTGTTGATGCACAAGTGTGGGTTGGCTCGAGATTCATATCATCCATTATGGGATGAAGTGTTACCATATACAAAATATGGAACCAAAGACTACGGGTATCCGACTTTGTTACTTTCTAAAGGTTTCCTACAAGGTCAAGAATCAAATTCTCATCATGCATATGCGACCATGGTGGATTTTGAAACTTCTTTGTTTCAAAAATTCTATTGGAGGCATGGTAATAGTGAAGTTGTAGTGTTAGTGAGCATGATGGCTTGGTTAATTATTTCTACAGTGATGGAGTTTTACTCCATAAGTTGGAAGGAAAGGGTTGTTCTATTACATGGGACCAATAATTATTTCATAATCCTTGGAGGAAAATAGTTGTACATGAGTTTGGAGGAGAGTTATATCATTTCATCGTCATGGAGGAGTAGCATAGGGATGATACTCCATCATCCTATGAATTAGTTGGTATCTCTTACATCCATGTAGGTCAGTCTTGCAGTCTTGAGGGTGTTGTTTCATTCCATATCAACAACCTAAGAGGAGCAATTACTTATCTTTTAGCACCTATGAGGGGTAATTATCAAATCCATTGGAGGCTTGCAAAGGATGGAGAGAGGTGTTGTGATGCAGATACTTCGAGATACCTTTATCTCCTCATGTTTTGTGGATGTGAGGTTTTGATGTGTTGGGATCCAGGTGGTGACTAGTTTGACATGTTAGTGTGGTTGGATCCCGATGAGTTGCTTCACCAATCTCAGCATGGTGAAGGTTATGTTAAAGTAGTGTAGTGGAAGTCAGTGGGTAATGTGTATGGTAGACTTCCATTCTAGTTATGGGATCCAGGGATTTCTATGTTTGGTAGATTTCTCTACCTTAGGTTAGTTGTTTACAATGGTGTTGTGTATTTTTTGGCATTCTACAGATTGATTTGGGATCTCGGTCAAACAATAGCCGAAGGAATTCAACTGAGAGTGCTTGAGGTCAAGCAATTTTGGGGAGGGTAGACTGTAATGTCCCCCTTTTTAGCCAACTTATGTGTTTGTCAGATTAGCCTATCATCAGGTCCTAATAGGATAATGATGGTGATTAGAGGGCCTCATGTGGGAGTTATTTGGTTCTTAGATGGAAAATTATAGTGTTTTCTTGTCTAGCTCTTGAGAATATTTAGAGGTGATCTTATTTAGGGGTTTTAGGCTTCATTTATCAACGCTTTCTATTTTTAGTAAGTGCTTGGAACCCTGGTGTCCAACCTTACTATTTATAGTAAGACATCTAGATGAGCAGTTTGAGTAGTGAGGTTCCCTGTGGCGTTGACAAAGTTAATTGGTGTTGAGTATTTATGGAGATATGATATATTAATTATTATTAAAGTGATTACTTTAATAATAGTAAATAATATAGTGGATATCATTAATGAGTTATTTGAACTTATAATATATGGTTTATTTTATAACATAAGGTCAATGTTTAAAAGACATAAAGTGGATGCCATTTATGAGTTATATTACTTGGAAACAAAAGAAAATGACATTTATTATATTTAATGTTGTAAAAGTGCTTTGGAAATTGTGCCATTTTAGGGAAGTATAAAAAGCTTATGAAAAATAATTCCCATTCATTGATTGATACTTGTGAAAATTTCAAAACTTTGTGTGGAGGAGAAACAAGGGTTTCTTGCTTCAAATCAATCTTGGAGAATGTTAATTCTTTCAGATTAAGCAATCTACAAGTTTGCAATACCACCCAAGGGTTTCTCAACAGGTGGTTGCATATAGGAGTGACAATTGTGCTTATGAAAGTAGATTTTTAGAGGATTTTCAAGGGTTTGAGTTGCATAATAGAATTAATTGAAAAAAATACATTTTAGATCTTTCTCATTTTTTTTTGCAACCTACATTACTGGCACACGTGTATCATTGGAGCTGGTCGTACTTCTCTTTATCAACTGTACATTTCATATATGAAATATGGGGGAGTTGAGAAAGGAAGTGCCTAGGTTCTTAGCCATATTTCTCCACCGTGTTGGGTGGCTAGGTCATTGAAACCAATGTGTAGCAATTTTGAAGTGGGGAAACCCGTTTATTGAGCAAGGCATCCACAATAAGGGTTTCTAGATTGGTGATTAAGTATTTCAGAATTCATATTAATTCATGCTTTGGTTCTAGGTATGAATATCATGTAATTTCTCAAGCATTGAATGAAATCTGAATTGATAGTTTCAGTTATTTGCCTAAGTATTTTGATTTCTGCAATTAGCTTACATTTGCATTTCTTTCCTATAAAAAACTTTTAAAATTATCAAAAACAAAACAAAAACTATAAACCACAAGCAAATAGAAAGGAAGAAATTTGAAATTCAATATCCTACTAGGGGTGGAATATTTTAGAAATTTGCTCCAACATTCTTGAAAATAAATTTGAAATATTCTTCATAATATTTTTCTCTTGGATTGGTCTATATTTTCTCTAAATTGAATGTTATTTCATTATGTTGCATAATTAAAAAAATCCCAAACAAATTCTATTTATATGTCATCATTTGCCTTTTCACCAACTAGTCGACCTCCTAAAAATGGGTTGGACATGTATAATTTTAATCTTAATTTTTGATGGCATACTCTAGGAAGTCGACCAACATCATCATAATATTTTAATTTCAAACTTGGATGCCAAGGATGGGTTTGACCCAAAGTAATTTAGATTTATTTTCCATAATGCCAATAGTAAAGGAAGTGATAAAACAAACACACTTATACTAAGAGGGAGGGTGAATCAATATAAGCCAATATTTTACTTATTTAAACTTTAATAATCACAATGAAGTAATTGTTACCTATTTTTTGCCACCAACTCAAACAGGTAGAGTTGAATTGCAAATTTAGGCTAAAAGGTATACAAGATGTTTTAAAAATTTCTGCTGAAGTACTCA
Organism: Sequoiadendron giganteum; assembly: GCA_007115665.2. Taxonomy (NCBI): domain Eukaryota; kingdom Viridiplantae; phylum Streptophyta; class Pinopsida; order Cupressales; family Cupressaceae; genus Sequoiadendron; species Sequoiadendron giganteum. Next base: position 384,901,887 of record CM021103.1, on the reverse strand, counting down.
TATTGTGCATTACTTCATAACAATGTATATTTCAATGATATTATGCAAAAACACTTCAAAATGATATCACAAGTTTGCATAATGTTGTTGTATTCATAATGTGAGAACTAGTATCCCACACAAGCCGTGGGAGTAACTCATTATTTGATTTTTTATAATCAAGAAAGAGATGCATGAGTAAAAGCAAATTATACATTTGAAAATAGAGAAAGCATAGGGTAGAAAGTGATTCGTCATTGCCTAGAATGACGAATCATTGACAGTTGAGGTTTTCAGTTGTGATGCCAGTTGCATTTCTAGCTCCGTTTCCATTTTTAGCTCCAGCTCCGCGTACCTGCAAGTTTGAGGGAAGTGTTGTTAGAGCAATGTGGATCAAATCCTATCATATGCCCGCGCTACTAACAGAAATATAAGATATAGTCGATCAAGCATCTATTAAATGATTACAAATATTCAAACAATAGAAAGAAAGAGGAAGCTTTCAACTTCTTTTATTTTGCTAACATGTTTGTTCACTGTGCAGGAATAGGTGCATTGTGTACGAGATCATCTTATCGGATATGTGGAGTAAAACGAGCTCCCACAAGGGTTGAGCCCGACATATCAAAAGGATACACTCTCAAGTGACATACAAGAGTTTATAAATACGTAGTAGTCATTAAGAGTTGCTGAAACCAAGATTAATATAAGCAACCTTATTTCAAAGAGATTCAAGAAAAGCATTTTTAGCATACAACATATTTTTGCTACTTTTCAGGTCATGAAGGATCAAACAGTGTGAAGAACTCATCATTTTCATTGATAATCTGTTTAGCTCTACTTTACATTTTTACATTATATCTAAGTAAAGTATTGAGCCTCTTTACATTGAAGAGAAACAGAGTATTCTTGCATTGGAGTGTTCTCACAACTTCAAAAAGCATATGACAGTATGATGAATGAGTACAGCCAAAAAGCCAAAAACTTCAAAGAGAGACACTATAGAAATGCACAGTTGAAATCACCCAGCAAAACAACATTTAGTGACAGCATGATAAGTCATAAAATCAGGCAATTTACTGTCATCAAATGAGCAACAAATTATTCTAAATGGGTGCAGAAAGTAATGAAATCAAAGGAGCAACAAACTATCATCAAGAGATCCAGCAAAAGAGCAGTAAGTAATGCAAAAAATGAGTAGCATAATGAGAGTTCAATACATTCAACATCAACATAAATGTCTTTCTTCAAGCCAAGGAAAGAAGGAGGTTAGCATTTTTAGTTATATCGAAGTTTGATAAGAATAGTTTGTGCAACTTTCTTATTAATACAGAGCAAATCAATGAAAATGATAGTGAGCAGCAGCTTGAACAATAGCAAAAAAAAATGCTCTTGGGTCGAGCCCATAAATGTTGCAAGACACCCTCATATATTCATAGAGAAGAATAATCTTTTGTCAGTAGCTATCAGGAGGAATCAAACTCGTGGCCTCTCATGAAAGGAAGGAAAACATAGTGTTTACCAGAATAAGGGGAGAGGTAAGCCAGTGATAGACCAAGAGCAGGACATGGAGGACAGGTTTTCATCATCTTTTATAGCTTTTAAATAGAAGCTTCAGTCAAAAATAAAGAGAGTGATACGCTATTAGACTGCAAAGATAATTAATGAATATTTGACTACAAACACTGTGAAGGACAGTCTTAGCATCAAGGACGAGATAATGAGCTGCAATTCAAATTTACAGTAGCAATTAAAGCATAATTTTAGCAAATACAGTTCTATTTGTTACATAGTCAAATAGCAGTGCTAAATGAGGAAAAAGAAGAGACAAACACCTACTGGTCAGCCATGTCAAGAAGGTGACAACCCAGGGTTTGTATTTATAAATGAGTGGAAAGGTTTGTTTTATTTTTATAGGACATGATTACAACAACGTGAGCATTGAGATACATGTTTTTTTTAGTGTTGTTCATAATATCATTTACCCATGTGGGGGGTTTCATAAGAAAACACAATGAAAAATGGAATATCGGTATGGAGGTTTTATTTAAAACTCAAAATCATCCATATCATAGTGAACTCACCGGTTTCCAACTAAGATTATAAAGTGGGGGTGTTTTTCTTCATGGTACCGAATACCCATATGAGTTTTTGCTTCAAAACTGTTAAATATATAAACAATCTCTTGGGTTGAGCCTAGAATTGCAACAAAGCTTCAAATACAGGAAAAGAAATCAGGTATTCAAATTATATCAACCAGAAATATGGTTTAATACATATTTCTATCATTTTTTAAGACTGTAGAGGCCGTGATATATATTTTGAAAAGTGGAAAACAAGCTCACATTCATGGCAGCAAGGAGTGACAAAGCCAGGACCAAAAGCTGGTTCCCATTTATTTTCCTGTTATTAATTGGTGTTTGCATGGAAAGGAAAAGAAAGCCCTTGAGATTATACATAGAAAAATGAAACAAATCCAAGCTTATTCAAAATAGCCGAGTCTACTCTTCAAGAGAACAAATCTATGGTGGAGCAACATAAGGCTTACCCTTATTTGTCTATCAAAAACTTGCAAGCCACGGCCAAAGTCTTCCCACAAGTTTTGAGCTCAGCTTCAAGCTTTCATCATGGCGGCCTCACAAGCACAAAATGAAGGGTGCACACAGAAAAGCTTGTGCATATGAGATTTTTCCATAAACAAGCAGAAATGGTGTTGATACAAAGGTCGACCCCAAGCTTTCATCATGGCGGCCTCATGAATATAAAAGAAGTATATGAAGAGAGCTACAGACAACGAAGTTGCAAATACCTAGCTTTCATTACCTAGAAGAGGAGCCTCGACCATTTTGAAGAAGATTGTGGAAGAGTCAAGCTTCAAACCAGAATCTCCAAACCCTCAACATGGCAACGCAACAGGAAGTAGAAGGATGAAGTGCGAAATGGTAAATGAGTTAGGGTTAGACCATCTTTTGTCTACCCTAATTCGATAAGGGGTATTTTGCCTTGTTCTTAAATTAATCATTTCATTGCCCCCATGGTCACGACTTGAAAGTCAAAATGAAGCCTAATGATATGGCTGACAATGACAAAGTGCCAATGATGCTAAATGGTCGACCATTATGTTAAGGAAGAATAATGCTTTTATTTCAAGTATTGCATGGTTCTTGCGAAATGATTAGGGTCGCATATTAGTTTGCATGACTTTACAATTTGTATTATAATTGTAAATAGATAATAAAGTATTTGTTTTAATTACTTTATTATTTATTATGAGTTGTAAAGTCACATAAGTAGTGGTTATTGATATTAAAGTAATTAACTTAATTACTTTATTATCATGTCACAATCATCCATGCAAAGTATAAAATCATGCAAGTTGGTGAGTCAAAATAAATATGGTCATTTGGAGCTACATAAAGCAAAGATAGAAGTTTCAATTTTTGCATGGGCGGATTGATACAAATGAGGCAATTTTTTGCATGCTTTGGCCCACTTTTCAGGAATTTGCAGTTCAGTTGGAATAGTGCATGTATCAGTTATGACTTGGTAGTGAGTTTGAGCTTGAGTGGACTAGTTTTTGCATGGATTTGGGCCTCCTTTTCAGAGATATTTTCTTCTGCTCGAAATTGGCTTTGGAGTTATCACCCTTTCTTGGAGTTGAACTTTGAGTTCTTTTTACATGCCTTTTGGAAAGGCTTTTGTATATATTGAAAAACTTATCTATTTTTCAGTTAGTTCTTATTTTTCTCCTTTGCACTCTACAAAGTGAAGGATTTGTAACTCAACATTTATTTTTAGATTAATACATAGCAAGTTTTACAAGTTACCTCAGTTTCAGCATGGAGTTTTTCCTCTTATCTTCTCAATAGTGTCAGGTTTTGCCTTCAAGCTTTCAAGCATCAGTGTTGTGATTGATTTTGATCAAATTATCTTGTGTTTCAGCATTGAAACCTTTATCTTTCTGCCTCAACCATAAATATATGTATGCATTCAAGTTTAATTCATAGGTCATGCACTGAGTTCGTAATAAGATTATTTTCTTAATTGTGAGAATACTGTTCTTTTCCTCTAAAAGAAAATAGTTTTATGAACCTTTGTATGAAACATTCATATGAGTTCAACTGTTCAGATTTTGATGTGCAAATTAGATATTCTAAGAAACAATTGTGAACCAAACTGCCTTTTAGATCATTATTTTCAGGTGTAAGCATCACCATTTTAAAGCTTCATAGTTCTACTTTTAGTTTAAATCTTTTATCCTTTTTCCAACATTTTACCAAATATTAATCGGAAAAATCCATAGGAACCAACCTAGAATCTGGAGGTCTAATTCCCCATAGGATACCCACAACCTGGAATTAGTTCCAATGTGTCATCAGATTGCTAAATTTCTATATTTTAGCATACGGTTGCAATCTATTTGACAACAGTAATCATGAAAATCCACACACATAGGAGACACAAGAGTTTACATGGAATCCCTTACGAGAGAACACCATGATAAAATATCTCTCATATAAAACCTTACAAATTTCCTAGGCACCAGTATATTGGAGACACCAATCCCCACCATTGAGCACCAAACTAGTAGGAAACACCAATCTCCTCTACTAAGAGGCTCGAACCTCCTGATATCCTGAATTAGGAGGCACCAACCTACAAAGAAATAATATGATGATAATATGAAACTTTTTCTTGGATTTTCTCTAATTCTCTTTTACAAATATGCTCATGACTTTATAAAAATCTAACCTACTATCTGCTCACAAATCTACAATCTATCTAGTCATAAATCTACAATATAGTCTTCAATATTTCTTCTTATAGAATTGTCACAATATTTCTTTTAGATCTTCTATAACTTTTTTTAAATCTACTTCATATTTGAATGATATTAAATAATTGTTTGCATTCAAATTAACTCCAAGATCTTAAATTTTTTCTCTAAGAGAGACAAATTTATGAAGCAATGCACACCTTTCAAATGGATGCATCTCTTATTCTTAAATATGCCATTTCACCTTTTCCTTGGGCTTCTCACTAGGGATCAACCCATATTTTAATTATATTTATTTCTTTTACATTCTCAAGAGGGCCTCCAACCAAGGGGGGTCACAAATATTTATTTTATTTTTAAATTTTACTCCAAAGTATGGTCACCAACTTTCAACCATGAACTCCTTCCTCGACCTTTTACGTCAATGGAAAAAAATTCCAACAATCTCCCCCTTTGTCATTGATGAAAACCTTGCAAAAAAATTGTTTTGTAGTAACAAGACCATACTTCTCCCCCTAACTAAAATTCTCCTCCTTTCTCTACTTCTCTCCCTTTGACATCGATGGTAAAGGATCCCTAAGGTAGAAATATAAATCAATGAATAACTCCCCTTGAACACATTCTTTTTTATGAAGAACTTAGTGACTGGTTGAGAGTGATATCACTCCTAATTTCTTTCTCAAGTATTCAAAAGTCTCTTGAAAGTGGATTTGTGAAAATTTCCACAATCTATTCTTTTATAGAAACATACTCTAATTTAACTTGCTGATCAACCACTTGCTCTGTTAAAAATATATATTTGATTAACTTCATCCTTGAGTGCATAACCAATTTCTTTAAGATGTTAATTGCACTTGTATTATCATATAATATGGAAATGGGATGATCAAATTCAACCTTGATTTCCTTCAATGTTTATTTATCCAAAGGACCTGAGTGCAACAAGAAGCTATTGTAATATACTTTGATTCTTCTATGAAAAGGAAATTAAAACTTGATTCTGACTTAACCATGATACAAGATTGTTGCCAAGAAAAAATGTACCTCCACTTGTGATTTTATGTCATCAACACTACCATCCCAATCCACATTTATATATGTTGTGAGGGTGAAATCTTCACCTCATGAATAATGTAACCCAAAATCCATAGTGCCTTTTAGATATTTAAATAGTTTATTAACCTCTTGCACATGGGTTTCCTTTAGTGTTTACTGAAATTGTACCACCAAACCAGCTAATTACATAATATCAGGTCTTATAAATGGCATGTATATAATAAAATTCCAATCATGTACCTATATAGAGTTTGATTAGCCTTAGGAGACTCATCATCCTTACTCAATCTGTATCCTGTGACCATGGGAGTGCTCATTAGATTGCAATCCTCCATCTATCCTTAATATACTTGGTTTTTTAAATAAATATCCCCTTATTTGATTGAGAAACTTGTAACCCAAGGAAGAAAGACAACTCACCAAGCATTAACATTGTAAACTCTTTTTACATGTTCACGAAAAAATCTTGGAACATCTTGTCACTACTACATCAAAAAGTGATATCTGCCACATAGACCACAACAATCAACATGTCATACCCTTTATCATCAATATAGAGTTTGATAGTTACAATACCTCTTCTGAAAACTTGCTACTATAAATACTTTTCTAGTCTTGTGCACTAGGCCCTAGGGCCCTATTTCAACCCATAAGCTCCTTCTTTAGCTTGCAAGCATGGTCCTATTTTTTTATATAATGAATCCATCAGGTTATTCAATACACACCTCTTCCTCAAAGTTCCCATTTAGAAAAGCTAACTTCACACCCACCTAGTAGAGTTTGAAATTCTTAAAACTAGAAAGGGCTAAGAACATCCTTATAGCCTCAAGATGAGAAATAAAAAATGTCTCTTTGAAATCAATCCCCTTAACTTGAGCATATCCCTTGCATAAAAACCTTGCTTTGTTCTTGACAACCTGGCCATCCTCATTCGATTTATTCCTAAAAACCATTTAGTGCCAATTAAATTCTTGTCCTTAGGTATTGGGACAAGTTCCCAAGTTTCATTTTTGTTTATTTTATCTAACTCTTCTTCAATGGATTTCACCTTGTACTTGAAGTATTTGTCTCAACTTTTTCAAGTTCTGATGAAGCTAAAGTTGAATCATCTTGGAGTTTTGTGAAGGTTTTGAAACCTCTATTAGCTGCCTCCGACGAGGTTGTCAAAACTTCTTCTTTTCTTTCTTTCACTGGTGAAGGCTTTGTTCCAAGAAGTGATGCAAAGAAGATTACATTAAAGACAAAGAATTTCATAACTTTATAATGGTTGTAAAACCTCCACCGGTCCTTGAAGAGGTTGTGAGAACTATTCATCCTACTGAAAAAGTGCCTCTTAGACGTTCCTTCTCAAATATTTAAAAGAAATTGAGATGAAAGGAAGAGGTGAAAGGTTACATGCTCCAACCTTGGAAGAAGGGCGTTAACTACTTATCCACTCAAGAATTAATTACAAAATGTTGTAAAGTATTTTGAGCTATTAAGGAATGCACATTTCGATTGAAACGAGAGAAAGAATTAGAGTAGAGAGAAGGAATGAATTATTGTAGTTGTTGGTCCTGGGATCTTGGGATGCATTAAAAGGTGTTATTTCTTTGTCTGATTAAGTTAAAAATTATTGGAAATTCTATTTTGTAGTGGAGAACTATATTGGCATAAGTTTCCCCTTGTAAATTGCACATATATCCTAGGGTTTTGGCTACAATGAAATATATATATCAGGGCTACGAATATGTTTCTGGCCTAACAAAAACTATGCCGAAAATTGGGTATACCAAGCTAGGGAATGTGGGTTTGAATGAATTTTGGGATAAAATTGGGAAGCCTAACCCTCCACCCATTACACAAAGGTTAATTGAAAGAGGTTTATTGTAAGCGGTTGCTTTCCTTGTTGCAATTCAATGTCCAAATTTGATAGTGGAGTGTATAAACCATTAAGAATATGAGATACGGGAGGTCAGGACTAGTGACAATAGATTTGTAGTGAAAATTCAAAGAGATACTTTTGCCTCATGTCTAAAAATCCTAGAGAGAGATCAATACTTGGTATTTGATTTCACTTTATCACATACTTCTTTTTTAGAGACAAAAGGCTCTTATAGGAACAAAATTGCTAGAGAATGGCTTGCCACACCTAAGAGGGGTAAATCCCAATTACCCAAGAACCTGCACAAAAACCATTTTGTAAATGAGATTTATGATATTATTGTACTCCTCCATAGGTTAAGGGGAAATGAAAAAGCTCATGGATTCGAAGAATGGATGCATTTATTTGGTTAGATCATACCAGGAGGAACACAATTTTTCAATTGGATCAACTTATCAGTGACCATATACACCAAACGATCATTCATTTTTTACTTGAAGAGTTATTTTATATGTCCTCATATTAATTTATGATATTGCTAATACAAGACCTTAGCTGAGATTGAGACCAAGTCCACATATGTGAGAGGAAGTTCCAATTTTTTACTACTATGACAAGCTGCAATCGGGTAAAAGTTACTATCATCAGAGGAGGATTACTAATACCTTTACCATGAGGTTAATTCATGAAATACAATGAGATATTGGTTTAAGGCTTACTCTTGAAGCTATATAGCTATTTGATACTTATGGAAGCCATTTCATACAATTCCAAGGGTTCTCATATATTAGTGTTGGAGGATTCAATGGTCTTCCACTAAAACTCCCTAGGTATGCCAAAGATAAATTTGTATTAATAGAAGTTTGTAGATAGCTTGTAGAGGTGAATAAAAGATGCCAAGAGAAAAAGAAGGTTGGCATACAGTTTCCCATTGGACTTGGTTATTTATCATGCAACTCTATATCAGAAGCACTCAACATTGAGAGGGACCAAGTTATGTATACTCTACATTTTTATGATGCCAGGTTTCCTTTTGATAACCAAAACTTTGTAAAGGATATTATACAACTAGGTCCTAGTTTTTATCACATTCCTGACTTGGAAGATTATTGGGCCAATCGTACTAATGAATACGAAGTGAGAAGGTGTTGGATGAGGTTGTATTTGAGATATATAAGGACACTTAACCTAAACTAGGTTATTCAAGGTATTGAAGATGACAAATCAGATTTGGTGTATCCTATCTTTATAAAACATGTTTCCATTCAACCTATGTGTCCATAGATTGGAGCATCATAGAGATAGAAACCATCAAGGCCAAGAATACTATCATCCTAAAAAGAACATAAGAGTGAGTTGCCAAGAAGAAGGTAGAAAAGAAGCATCCCCAGCTAGGTCAAAAAGAGCTCAACCTCAAGGAGAGAGTAGCCAGCCTCCCATAACTTCAGGGACATCATCTTCTACTTCACATTAGGTACCTTTAGAAATTGAGGGTGATGGAGATGATGAGCCTCCTAGAGAGAACATGTGGAGAATATGCTCTTGATCCTCCTCAATAAGATAAGGATGAAGAAATAGTTGAAGGAGAAGAAGAAATAGCTAATGTCCCTACTTCTCCATCTCATGCAAGTACATATTTTTATTCTCACAAATCTTCTCATGTTAAAGAGGTATGTGAATCTCCTAGAGTTGGTCCTAATCCATCTTCTTCTGTAGAACATGGGCATTACACTACTCCCCCATTAATAAGGACTTTATTTGGCTCCTTTGGCTCCAGATCAATTTCCACTCCTACTTCCTCTTGGTTGGAGCATACATTATCAAGGAAAATAAAATTGGTTCAAGTGAGTCTTCCTGAGAAAGATCTTGTGGGACAATTGATCCAAAGGAATCCCAAGGCTAAGAAACTAAAGACTACATATGGGTTATTAGAAGATGACAATATAGGAAATATTTGTGTGGAGGTTACTCACCCTTTGGTGCAGAAAGAGGTTAACCAAGAAATTTCTAGTGATTTCAATATCATTAGAGTAAACCTAGGGTCGTCTACAAGCGATGGAGATGTGCATAATTTTTCAGATAGCCATAGCCATTTTAGTAGAACAAACTATTAAAGATAAAAGGAGCAAAGATGAACTAAAAGTCCAAGTCAAAGTCCTTACCAAATGTTTGAAGTCCATCTTTGACATTGCTCCAAAAACTTTCACTCAAGCTGAAGTTGCCTTTAATCCAACATAAAAAGTCAGGAAAGAGGTGGTAAGTAAGATATAGAACTACAAGATATTTGGAAATATTATAGGTGAGTGAACTGAAGATATATTGAATAAAGTAGATCAATTCATCTCAGATATGCAAAGGGTGCATCAAAATGCATATACTTTGAAGATAGAGGTAGAAAAAGACATTTTCTTGACAAAAAATAAAGATACAGTGTGGACCAAAACCTTTGGTGAACTTAGGGGAATGATGAATCTAGGACTTGAGAAACTAGTTAGTGAACATATCCCTCCCAAAGTTGTTGATATCCATTGTATGATGTGGAAAAAGAGTGTTGAATGGAAGCTCTATGTGGTGAAACAAAGCTTATAGGATTTTGGTCAGATATTAACAAAGTGCAATACAATCAATGAGGAGGTCTGCAAGAATATCTCTAGGCTTGGTCTACAGTTTATGGGAAAAGAGGGAAGTAGTGATGAGATGCAAAATTTTTAAAGGAGAATTTTAAAAAGATGATTGATGGTATCACTAATACTCGACCTTTCAATGTTGAAATAATTAGGGTATTCAACGGGGTTGATTTAGTCCTATTTCAATCAGTTGAGCTCGTGGTTGCATATGAGAGAAGGCTTGAAGTGAGATGGGATAACAAAGTAGTTCAGAAACTCCGTGTTAAAAATACTACCATTCCTCAGCATAAGGAAATTCCAGCCATCATAAATTCTTTACAAGCTTTTTAAAATAAGACTACCACATTAGTAGTCCAATCAACAAAGGAGCCTACTAAAAAAGCACCACCTTCATGAATTTTCAATAGCTTTCATATTTTTTAAAGATATTCGAAGAGAATTATATTTTTAGGAAGTTATCTTTTAAAAAGAAGTAGTTACACATCCGCTTATATATATTTTGTAATTAAGAGAAATAAACTCTCTTAGCTTTTTGAACTTAATATTTAAATTTAAATATAGCATGCAAGATTAGAAAATCTATTCATTTGTGTGTGTTTATATTTCATGAAAATAATTTAGATTTCTTGAATATGCGTGTTAAAGTTATCTCCTTTAGTTATATTATTCTTGTGTGAAGGTACAACTATTTTATTTTCATGTTTCGTTTCACTCTTGGGTCATATTGAATTGGAAGTTATTTACTTATATGTTACATGGTATATACTTGTCTGTGCACTATTAGTTGTGATATCTTAGATTTAAATGTATCTGGTATCAAAAGTTTTCTAGGTTTATCTGCCTTTACCACTTTTTGGTTAAAATATTAAAGATATTTAATTTTAGAAGTTTTCTTGGGATTTTATTGAAAATCTAAGAGGGAGTTGTACCTCTGTAAAATTTAGAGAGTGATAATTTATCACAATGAACGATTAAATCGAGTTGTTGGGGACAACTGCACCTTTTTGGGTAAAGAATCAAGGATAACATCTCAAGGTGCCAATTTGTTAGCCAACACTCCCAAACAGTTTGAAATACTTCACTGATGTAGGCCTTCCCTGCCAAAGCTCATATGGTGTTTTTCTATTGTTTACACTAATTTATGCTCGATCTAGAAAATAAATTACTATATGAATTATTTCTCTCCATAAGGTGTCAAAAATCTTAGATTAATTTAACATAGCTCTTGCCATACCTTGAATTGTCTATTTTTCCCCTCAAAAACTCCTTTTTATTGTGGAGTTCTTGTAGCTGAATATTATCTTCTTATCCCATGTCCACAAAAAAATTCAAATTCATTTGAGGTGAATTATCCTCCTCGATAAGATTGTAGGCATTTGATTCTTAACCTAGTTTCATTCTCTACCAAATATTTAAACGCCTTAAATCTCTCAAAATATTCAAATTTTTCTTTTTGAAATGTAATCCAAGTCATCTTTGAATAATCATCGATTAAAAGCATGAAATATCTCTCACCTTGCAAGATTTTTGTCCTTGTTATCCCACATAAATTTGTATGTATGAGTTCCAAATGCGTTGATGTAGAGTACTCCTTTGATTTGAAACTTTTCCTTGTTTTATTTCCAAACTGACACTGTTTGAAAAAATTATTAGGAGGATTTTTTATCTTCGATGCATGTCCCTTACAACTTACTTATTATTGATCTTCACATTGATGTCAAAGTTTAAATGTCCGATCTATTTTTTCCACAAACAACTCTCATCTTCTTGTGCCATGTGGCACTTTTCTCGTTGACTTCACTAAGGAATTAGAGATTGTTTGCAGTTCTACTAGCATATACAACAAGCTTTCCTATTCTTGTCTTTCTGATCTCACAACCACTAGGATGAAATGTGAGAGTGTGCTCTTGATCACACAATTGAATAATACTTAGAGTATTATGCTTCAACCCATCAACATATAATACATTTTCAATCCTTGCTTTCTGTTGTCAAAACTAAGAGTGCATTTTATTATTATCCTTGTCATAGAATTATCTCCAAACTTAATAGTGCCTCCATTTATTTCCTTCAAACTGAGGAAATTTATTTTATCGCCTATCAAGTGGCTTGGGAACCTAATATCAATATACCACTGATTTCCTTTATTTTTCACATGAAGGGTTGCTTTCACTAGCATGTATTTATCCTTTATTTCATGTTCTTTCTTCTTCTTCCAAACTTTTGTAGATTCCTATTTTACCCTATCATGAAAATCCTCATTTTTTAATTTTGGAGGTTTCGCAAAATCACTTCTACAAGAACGCATTGTATGTCCAAATTTATTGCACTTGTAGTGTATAACATTGTGATCCATTAGAGGAGAAAATGGTTTATAGTTCCTCTTTAAGAAACCAAAATCCTTCCTTGCAGAAACCCTACAATCCACCGCCTTACGAAAAAAATTATTACAAAAGAAACCATAACCCTAAAAAGAATGTTGAGACCTGTTCATTGCACTTTCCTTCGATGAAACAATCTTCTAAATTTTTTATTTTTTCCTTTGTGAGGAATATTGATTTTTTAAATGATATTGCTCTCTCTTCTTGGAACTATCAGCATTGATGGAGCTTTTGAGCATATTTGCATATCCTTTGGACTTCTCCTTATTTTTTTATTTGGTGACTTTGTAGCCTTAGAAATTTAGCCTTCTTTGGTGGTCTTCTAATTTTCTTCAAATCCAAGAACAATCTTGATGAAAGGCGATCTTTGTGAGTTGATAATGCCCTCAAAAATTTTGATGCTCTTTTCAAAATTTATGCTTTGATTTAATTGATCATTCAATTTCTCCAATGCATTCTTCAAGGAAATAATTTCAAGCTTCATTTTCTCACACTCCAATTCCTTTGCCTTTAATCAATCTCTTACATCTTCTTTAATTTGAATCTTTATATCCATGACCATATTTTTTGATTCTTCAAAATTTTGAGATTATTTCACACTAGTTTCATTGTCTTCTTGAAGTTGTGAATTTGATCTCAAATTCCTTTCTCAAATTCCTTTTCTTGAGCTTCTTGATTTCATGATAGAAAAAATGAAGTTCCTTCTCAAGATCTACTTCATCAGCTACAATATGTTCTTTTAAATCTCTTTCTTCTTTTCTTTTGTCTTCTTCACTTTTTTCTTTTATTTCCATAAAGAGTATTTCTTCTCTATCACTATCAAATAATCTTCAATTACTTTATTCAGCTGAGTTGTTTTCTTCTTGGATGTGTAGACATGTAAAATTGACCTAACACCTATCACACACTGTAAATGACATTCTCACATCATTGGCATCATTATCATCAAACATCATTGCATTTCAAATCAAAAGTATCACAAAACCCTAATTTCCCCTATTAATTGAATAATAAAACATTATATAATTAATTCACTTTTTCATTATTTTCGACAAATTAAGTAAATTCCATTTATTTAATAATTCCTAAAAACACTATTTCTACTATTAATTGAATAAAATGACATTATTTAATACATTCATGTTTCATCAATTCAACCAATTAAATAAATTCATTTATTTAATGAAGTCCTAATCTCACTTTATTTCATCTTGATTAGTTAAATAAAACCAATTATTTAATTACGTCGCTAAATCACCTTATCCCCTAAGTTAATTGAATTATTAAATCATAATAATTAAATTACAACACTTTTCATCCAAAATTTGAATAATTAAATTAAACTATTCAAAACATCATAAAAAATCAAATCAAACTAATGCAATTTTGTTTGCAAAAGTCAAACTTGATTTGCACATTCAACTCCAAAAAATAATTAATTAATTAAATCAATTAATCAATAATCCTCACCCACTTTTCGATTGAGAAAATTACGATTGTTGATTGAGCCATCTAATTTGCTCACTGATCAATCTAAATCCTAACTAAGCCATATAAATCCTGACTGATCAATCTAAATCCCGACTGAGCAATCTAAATTCTGACTAACCAATCTATTCCTCAATCACACAAATTTTGCAATATACTTTGCACAATCTACTCATGTCTAAATCCTCTCAACACCTTTCGACCGATGATCTTGATGCAACATTGTTTAATCCTAATCATTAATTTCAAATCACTTTTTGTATATAACAAACCTCTTTCCTCTCAAAAAAGGATTGAAGAGTCAACATCATTTTCATAACAAAGTACTATTGACATTTAAAACCACCATTATAGCTTCATCATTTCTTCGATCAACCAACCATTCATGCATCATGCTTTTGCACAGGAACTATGGAGGCTTCATAGTGATATGAATAATCCAACATCACGTGAAAACACTCTAATATAGGATGGTAACAGTTTGCTTTGTTTTGAAATCAAATTGGTAATCATAGTATTTCATAATACGTTTTCAATAGCTTAGTTTCATTTCGTAAGTGTAGGATTAAATCTAGATTAGTGTTATTGATCTTAGATTAGATTTTGATTTCTATTGCATTTTATCTTGTTTGAATCTATGGTTTTCCCCCTCACACATTTTGGCACACCCGGTGGGACCATGGTCCCCTACACTAACATTTCTATTAGCCATTTTTGAAGTTGTAGGTTCCGAAATTGCTTTTGGAGAATTTGTCATGCACTATCCTATAAAATTTCACAATTGATTGTCAAGAAAACCACACACTTGCCTCTGAAAACCACACATCTGACACCAAGAACCACACACTTGACATTTTTCTGAGCATTTGACTGTTGATAGGGGCACACTTACTCTAAACTTGCACATTTTCTCTTTGACAGAGGGCACACCTGACTCTAATTTCTGAGCATTTGCTATGACATACTTGTGTCCGAGATCTACAAATTTGTAACTAATTTTTTTACTAACGAATGTCTATTTTTAAATGTGTGATAGGTGCTAATGTGTTTGTATGTAGGGTTTGAGAAACACTAACTCGTTTTCTTTAGGGAAGACAAACGATCAAAGTACTCCATATTTACAAATTGTTTTTTGTTAAGTTAGGAATATTTATTTTGGTGCATAAAAAAACAAACAAACTTTATTTTTAGTTCTCTTAAAATGAACTATTTCAAGATTTCTTAAAGTAGGAATCATTATTTTGGTGCTTAAAAAGAACAACACAAATGCATACTTCATTTTGGTGTCTTAAAATGAATCATTTCCATGCTTTCTTAAAATGGGAACTTTTATTTGGTGCTTTAAAAAGAAAAAAAACATTTCAACTAAGGTGCTCTAGAAATGAACTCTTTCCAAGTTTTCATAATTAGGAACTTTGATTTTGGTTCATAAAAAGAACAAACACAAAATTATTTATTTGTGTTTATGCACACTCATATTTGCTTATGTTGACCAGGTAAGACCAGGACTGATTTCTTAGAAACACTTAGATTTGGGCTTAAAAATGAACAAATTATTCTTTTTGTCTTGCACCATTGCTATCTTAAGTGATTTATATCTAGAATAATTCGTATTGTTTCAATTAAAAAGAACAAGTTATGTTTTATTCACATATTGTTGGGGATAACACCGATCGAGGTGCTTAAAAAGAATCAAACTACTATGAAGTGTATGATGTGCATTTAGTGTTTGGAAAGCTAGATGGTTGTCTTCTCCCCTCACACCTTTTGGTGATCTTAGGTGAGCAAAAAATATTGATCTTCATGCCTATAATTTTCAAAGAATACCTTTTAGAGGGTCTGCCTACTGAGAAACATCCCATGCTAGATAACTCATAGTCAACCCAAGTGGTACTTTTGTTCTGAACCGTTATATAAATAAATTGTGGGTGTGAGGAAAGTTCATCATGCTACCAAGTGTTGTTGGCCTATGCCAACACATTCTGCCTCAGTATCCTTATGATGCGTAAAAATTGCAAGGGATGGGAGGTCTCTTAATTGAGAAAAACACCACATGTATAAGGGCCCAAAAATAATATCCCCAAAACATTACTAAGAGCTAAATTATTTTTGAAGCTACCCTTTTATCCAAAAACATTCTTTGAAAGTGGTGCATCAAAATTTACTTGCGAGAAGTTACTTACCAAGTATGACTACAGGCCCGTGCCATAAGTTGCATGTAAAATCATCTCTTCGGAGCATGGTGTAGGCCTACCTAATAGAATGGTTTCTATCCACTAGGGTTGTAATTGCTTGTTTATGATAAACTTTCCAAATACATTCAAAATAATCTTGAAATTAAATTTTGTGCTTGATCTAAAAATAACACATCCAAACAAACACTAAACATGATGATCAAGTCGTAAAACCTTTGACTTAGTGTATGCTTTTAAAAAAAAGGCCCTATATTTGCATTCCTTGAGAGGATTTTCCTTAAAGGTTTTTGAATATTTAGGCTTCATTTTCAGGCTACATTGGATCAAAGTAAACATTTGGAAACTATGGCTTGGGTGTCATGATTTCACAACTTGAGCTATAGACATGAAGGACACACAAGTCCATGCTTTTTGAGTCAGTCCAAGTGTTATTGTATCACTTGCCATACTCCAAACATAGAGAAATTAAGAGAAAAACCAACTTGAACTTGCAAAAATCTAGGGAAAGATTGATCAAATTGGAAAAAAACACACAGAGATCACCTTTACACAAAATTACAGTGCAGTTGTCACATTTTCTAGAATAGTTGCTAAAAATTCATTGCATTTGCTCTTTGTCCCATAAAATTTACTGATGAAAATTAGTTGCATTTGAAAAAAACTAAGCAATTGCTACGAAACCCATGCACTTTCTTTTATTTGCTCGCACTTGTTTTCCATAAACTAGCGCACTTGCCTCCAAGTTGCTTGCATTTTCCTAAAGAAACTCAATTTTTCTTGAGTAGTCATTGCATCTGACAAAAACACATAGTGTTCACACTTTCTTCTCCAAAACCCATGCACTTGACACATTTTTTGCCACACTTGATAAATCTGACCGCTATTACTCACAATTTTGTGCCTTTGCTCAAAAACCAGTGCTATTGCTCCATCCTGCTGAAAATTGGGAAAAATAAACTGAAGCTATTTATAGGATCATTGTTAGAATGAAACAATTGAAAAACTAGATAAGTCATATAGTCCCTCATCCACTATTTCCATCCTACTTGGTAGAAATAAAAATCAAACAAACCATTAGGATCATTCCTTCACTCAGACATCTATGATATGAACAGTTACTTGGGACTCGTAAATAGTTCAAGTAAGCATTTCTGCAACATATACTCTAGATAAGGAAGTGAAATATTGACCCTAGTCCTTCAAAGTTTTGATTTCTTAAAAGTATCACCATTCCAAAACAACACTCAAACCTTAGGGTCTTGAGCTTCATATCAACCATCTCAAACACCATTACACTTTATGACCATCTGGCAACTGATTGCTCTAGTTCAACAACCAAACCTTGTAGCACCAATCCTCCAACCTAGTCTCACACACATTGAAGGTGAAAAAATTGGTATCATTAGCAATTTAAGAAACTTCATATTTGAGGAGAATGAAACACCTAACTAGTGGAGAAACACAACAAAAATCTTGGACGAAGAGGAAGAGAAAGAAAACATAGTAGTCGAAAGACCTGTGTTACCACCACCTACATGGCAGTAGATATACACCCTTCATGATCTCTGACAATTATAAAATCCTTAGATGCGACAAGAGAAAAATCCTCAAGTGGAAATCCATATTCCATCTTTGAAAGAACCGCCCTACAATTTTTTTTCCAAAGGATACATCCAAAGAAGGTATTGCATCTGCCAAAATATGCTATACCATTTATATGCATGCTTTGCACCAATAGGAAAAGTTTTCCATAGATAGGGGTCACAAAAACAATCACAAGAGCTTGGAAATATTTTATGACAACTACAAGATCACAACACAATAATAACATGGAAGTGAACAAGAAAAACACCAGCATCTCACCAACAAACACCACAAACAATGGAAGAGACTCATGAGGATATAAACCAAGTGACCTTATGATAGGGAATTGAGTATCAAAACATCCCGAAAACATGTCAATCTATTACCCAAATCACTCTTATGTAGGGTCACAACATCAAGTAAGGAAAAAACATCAAGGGTTTCAAAATCACCATCAAGGAATAAGTCCAGAACATCACATTTCCCTAAATGAACTTAATAAAAATATTGGGGAACTTAAATGAAATAAAAATATGATGCATCATGTTCAACGTTGAAATATTACATATCCAAAACAAACGAACATCATTCCAAAAACACCTCAATAGCCACATCAACAACACTTCCAATATTCGTAGTATCAAGAAGTTCCACAAAACCAATGTGTACCTCAAGTGCAATATCAAAATGTACCTCAATCGTAGTATCAAGAAGTTTTGCAACACCAAGGTGTACCTCAAGTATAATATCAAAATATACCTCAAACACAGTATCAAAGAGTTCTACAAAATCAAGAGAAAAACAATCAATAAAAGCCACAAAGGAAAAATTACCAAACAAGAAGGAAATTCACCCCTTTGAGAGAGAGTTTAGAGGTAATCATGCATGAACTAGTACAATAGGAACTTATCAAAATCAATGATAGTCCAACTTATGGTGAACCAAACTTTAAACTCCCTTGGTATAATGAATACGAACGATGTAAGTTCCAAAAAATCAAGGGTCGCATAACGAACAAATGTATAGGACTCAGACATCTCATCCAAGAACTTATTGATCAAATAAAAATAGCTATTAAAGATGACATTCAAAGTACATCTACCAATGACAACATGGACAATATATCAAACTCAAATGTTGAAAACAATGATCAAGAGTTGTCTATCACTGATCGCATTGTCAATGTCTCTACATCATCAAGTGAGCAAGAGGACATACATCAAGAATTTAATCCCAAGCATGATCAAAATCAATCACCCAAGTATAGCAATGATCCAGTTCAAGATATATTGACATCATCTAATCTTATGGAAACACATATTGGTAATCAAGAGGTTCTTAATCCCATGCTTATACCCAATGCATAAAATCTAAGCCAAGATTTATCACCCATATGTCCACATTTTGAGAAAATCCAAGGATCCTTTACAAGAAATCCTTTCTTTGAAATTGATCCATGTCAAGAGCACGAACCAAAGCATATGGAAGATAATACCACACAAAGTCAAGATCAAGAATCCCTATCGTCAAAATACTACAATGACTTGGTAAATATCTTCCAAGACATCCAAGGTTTTCCAAAATAAAACTTCCATATGCCAAACAAGCATACATCTACCCATGATATGCTTACTCCTAATGGACATGTAGATGATCTTCATCCAAGACAAAAGTATCATACTCTTGATGAAATTACCAAGGAACAAGAGTCACCTACTCTTAATATCTTTACATAGGATCAAAGCACAACATAATATATAAACATATCTGAAATTGATCAAGAAGAAGCATTAAAATTAGAAACATCCTCCAAGAAGGTTGAAGACATCGAGCATGTAAATATGGAGCATAGTATCTTAAAACAAGTAAAGATAATGGACAATCCTGAGCAGCAGAGAAATGGGTATACAACAGTCAATAAAGCACTGATATATCTTGAAGAGCCTTTAAAATATGATATTCCACAAGATCAAGCCAAAGATATCAGTCAAGAAGTTACCCCACATATGCAGGATCTTATAAGTTATAAAATTGGACTAGTTACCTTTGTCAAAGAAATCTATCCTACCAACGAAGAATCTATCACATTTGAAGATCCACATTAGAGAAAGGAAGGGTTAGCACCTTATTTCCAAGGTAAGACATCCTATTGCAAATAAAAAAATTCAATGGGTTCATTATCAAGGCAGAGGATTAGGTGTACATGAACAGGGTATTCCATAACTAGTTTAGATTATTGGCAATCCTAAGCATCAAGGTCTTGGTTATTCAACAATTAAGGGATCTAAATATATTAGTGATACCTCTATAATATTGGGGGAAACTTTATCTAATTCAAGAATCAACATAGAGAGCACAAAGAGTTCTTATGATGAAATTGCTACCAATGCTACAAATAGCCATGCCATGAATCATCATCCACACATATTTTGACCCTCTGATTGGGACCGAAAACAAGATAAAAAGCTATACCAAGGAGTGAAACAAGTCATTGAAGCAAAAGAATCAGTAAAACAAAATGGACAAGAAAATTTAAATGGATACCAAAGAAAAAGAAATAAAATCATCCCTATCAAACTTCATTAGTCAAAAAAAACTATGGGGCAAAATTAAAAAAGGGGGGTTCATCCATAAAAAAGTCCAACAATGCAAAAGAAAGCTTCAAGAGCAACCTACAAGTATATCAAGACATTGGCCCCAATCAAATCTCCATATCCACCCATCATTGCTCATCATCCCAAGTTTGGAAAATAACAAGTTCCAAACTATCAACCAATCCATCTGAATATCATATCCCTCAACATATTTTACCATCCAAGATATCCAAATCTTGCATTAACCAAGCATTGGTAACAAATTTTTATCATAAGGATTCTAAGGGAACTCTATAATTATGTGTGCATCAAGGTAAGGCTAACTCCAGTATCGACAAGGAAGATAAGAATTATCAGGGGTTACACTCAAGCACCCACATCTTAAAAAAATAACTCCTCCAAGAAGGATATCGTTGACACATCATGACAACAACAAAAACCATATCAACACTAGTAACATCTACATCAACACCACCTTGTGGTTTAAACATGAGCAAAAAATTATCACCATAGTGAAAACCTGGTAAATAGGCATTTTGTGTGACATCAAAAAAAGAAAATTAAAAAAAATAGTCAAGAGAAAAAATCATCCTCCAGTGAAAACCACTATGGTGGCACTTTGGACAATTACCATGATGAAAACCTGGAAAAAATGCATCATGTGTATAATTGAGCATCTATGTGTGTCATTTCAAGAGGAATAATGTCATACTATCCATAATAAATCCAATCCATTTTTATCCAAATCCAACTTATCTTGATTTTGATAAATATTTGGTATACACTTTACACTTGCTTTTATAAAACATCTTGACAAGGGTCACTATCATTGATCCTATCCTATCTAGCATTATCTAAGCCATGAGGCATTTTCCAAAGGGGCATACTCTATCCAAACATGTTATCCTATCACAAGCTAATCTATCACCCACATTCCTAGACATTGGGGGGCAAGTACTTACATCTTGCTTCAGAATAAATCTTAATCTATGCCTTCTAGCTCACATTGCGATCTAGGCATTGTCTAAACAACAAGGTGTGCCACATGGTACCCTTATCAATTCAAACCATCAATAAGGTATCCCACCAATGCTAGTTCATTCCAACAACAATGTGTACCACCAACACACTACCATGGTAACCTTCAAAGATACCAACAACGTGGATTATTCCTTCATGCTAAAAAATTCTAAGATATCAATAGTTGCTTGAACCTCATAGCTAGTTCAAGTAAGCTTTTCCATAACATATCCTCTAGAAAAACACAATGAAAGATCAATCCAAGTTTTCAATATATTACACCTCATGCAAAAGGGTAAAAATCCAAAAAAAAGGAAAAACGATAGAAAAAATACAAAAAAATAAAAATCAAGAAAAATAGTAAAGAGAAATAAAATGTTCTTAAAGTGAAAACCACTTTGTGGTGCTTCTAGAATAGGTACCATAGTGAAAATTTGGGAAAAAGGCACTATGTTTGAATAAGACTCGCATCATTATCTATCGGTACTATCCAAAACATCCACCCATCCATTCCATAATAAAACATGTATACAACCATGGCTTGTTACTAATTAAGGAAAGTAGTCTTGTCTCCAACTGGGGGTAACTTCCAGAAGCTAGTCGTGGATTCGATCTGTGAGCATCCTATCATGGTCAAAATAAAAAAAATCTAGAAAACAACAAAAATAAAAATATGTGAAAACATAAAAAACAAACAACATCGTTGGGTTATTCCTTCATTCAAATAGTCTATGATATCAAAATTTTCTTGGACCTCACAGCTAGTTCAAGTAGATTTCCCACAACATATCCTCTAGACACAGAAGTGGAATATCAACCTAGATTATCAATGTTGTTTATCCAAAAATAGTTTATTCTTTGAGTCAAATGGTCAAACTACATGGTCTCTACATGTACAACATCTAGGAAAGGATTAACAACCCCTGAGACCCTATGTCAATCCCCTTAGGTTTCTATCATGCTTTATTTCAACTGTCAAAAAATACAAAATCCAAAAAAATAGTCAAAAATACAAAATCTATAAACATTCACAAAACAAAAAAGGTCAAAAACACTAAAAAAACTAAGCAAACTACGAGCCTCTACGTGTACAATGTAGGCAAGGCTTATCTTTGATGAGCCCCCAAGGCCCTAGGTTAGGCCCTAGAAAAAAAAAAAACATCATAAAACTCAAAAAAAAAGAAAAAAGGAAGTCCTATCCCCATTATCACAAATCCGCAATAAAATTTTCACACATATAAACAAATCATCATCTTTACCCTTTGACAAAATAGACAAAAAAACAAAGAAAACATCAAGAGCTAGAAATTTCAAGCAAACAATCACAAAGATTTGATTATAAATAGACGAAAACAATTCCAAAGTATCAACTACCTATTGTTTGACAACGTACCAACAACATCTTGAGATATGCCTTAACGGATCTGTTCCTACGATAGACATGATAAATACTGAATAATAGCCCCACCACAAATAGATATGGCAAGTGATACAACTTTTTTTTTAATCTTTTCATAGTCTTATTTTTTTGATTCATTTTATTGACTCATTGCCAAGATCTCTCTAGGATGTCCATAAGGATTTAGAGAAGAAGGAATGGGGGTAATTGGGCGTCATTCAGTTTTTTGTTTGTAATATATTTTTGTAATACTACCATGGTGAATATTTGCTTTATTGAGTGTATGAAAGTTGTGTTGAAACAATTCGTGAAGCAGTTGCATGTTAGGTGTTCTATACCTCTCTGTGTAACTGGTCCAAAAAGTTCTTAACACAACCTGACTATATACTTTAAACAAAGTTTTTGTATGTTTGGTATGGGTAAGAATAATATTTGTTTGTAGATTCAAAGTCCATGCAATGGATACAAAGTAACCTTGGTCATTAATACCCTGGTGCATCGTATCCATTTGCTACATCAAACATGATTGTTCAAAATTGTGAAGCCTCCAAGCAAAGCGAAATAAAAATCATCAATTACTAACAAACACCAAATTTCTATCCATCATCAAATATTTCTTCTAACTAACATCCATCCTACATAGTAATATCATTAGTACCATATCTATCCTACATCCACAATGTTGTCAATACATATCATGATGATAATAAAGCAATGAAAACATCATGTATGAGGCATACATGCATATCATCCATCATAAACATCATATATCAAATTGATATATTAATCATCCATAATAAAACATCATATGAAACAAAGTATGATTCATCCATCCATATCATATGCATACATCAACAACATACATAAGCATACATCATCATACATAGTCATCCATGATCATCACATAAGCATAAAATGAGCTGAATCGAAGAAGATATATCTCATATATATCATCATCAAAAAAGGGAGAATGCCATAGTACACCATCATCATGAACCAAGTGTGATAGGATAATAAAAATTAATACATATATACGAGGCCTAGATTGGGCCAATGAATATATACAAAAATCATGTCTACAATATGTCTCTAAGCAATAAACAACATGAGGATCAAGTACAAAAAAAGGTAAAACTTCCTGACAGAAAGGAGAGAACCCTATAGACTAGGTTGTGGACCACCATCTGGATCTAGCTATTTAAAAAAATGACCACCTACCTTGCCACCACCACCACCATCACCCACATCACTAGGCTCTTTAAACTATGGACATAGAGAAACCCTAGAAAAAATAGCATCATATAAGGTCAGATAGTATGTGGACATTTGTATTAGTCGATCCTGCTCTAAACTAAAACTATCATGCTTCGACCTAAGAGTATCTCTCTTTGTTATAAGAAACTATACCTAAGCCTCTACAAAATTCCATCACCCACTCTCACTATCTCGCTCAAACCTCAAACTATCCCTCTCTGTGGTTAGAGTAGCAACTTGAGCCTCTGTAGCCTATCACCGCACTATCTCTGCATCTCTAGCAAGAGTCATCTGAGATAACTATAAACCTCCATCCCCAGGAGGTGGAGGGGGACCCAAAACCTGTCCATGACCCTATGCCTGAGGCATATGCTCATCATGACCACCCTGTGCCCCATCATGTCGATCCCTATCCAGTTGCTCTATAAAAAGCTCAATGCACTATCACTCCCCATGTCAACCTATAATAGCTACTCTACCTAATGCAGGATCACCCCTAGGAACTGTGAATCTCAATGACCTGCACCATGCCCACTATTGATCAAAATCAGGTGTCATACCCAGATCTGCTAAACCAACCAAACAACCTCAACCAGCTAGGGAAAGTTATCTAAATGAAGCAACACCAACATCTCTATCTACCTGATCACCCCATTCACGAACCTCTCTAGTGGTCTGACCAAATTGAGCCTCATAAGTATTAGGAAACTGACCTTGTCTCTCTCCAAATTGATGGAGTACTCTATTAAGTAACTAATGATCTAGCAGAGAGTGAGAATGATCAATCAACCACGGGGTCTATCAATAGTAAACAAGATGCTCAAGATCCTTCGACCATGCCTCACAATCCATATAAGGTCTCCAAACGAAACCCGACATCTCATCAAACACATGGCACCAGTACAGAAGATCCTCGAGCAAGGTGTAGTGCAAGAAATCTCCATAATGATATGAGTACGGATCGTCAGGAGTACAATCCTATATCCCATCAGGCTGAGCAACTGTAATATGCTCCCAAGCCCAAATATGCAAAAGAGAGATGCCCGTGGAAATAGATTTCCCACCCTGATATACAACCTCATGCATATATCTATAGAGGTAGGCGAGAAGACACAAAACCCAACCATATCTGGTCCCATACTCAAACATACCCTCAATGCAAATACCCCATCCAATAGGAAACTGATGACCTCTCCTATCAAGAACAACTAGTCCTGAAATCAAACCACAAAGGATAAGAGAAATAGGGTCTGCACTGCCAAAAAACTCAAACAAATCAATCTCGGACTATCACACTTCCAAGTGTCTAACACCCAATACATGCCGCATGGCATGGGTACCCCGTTGAACATGGTATGCCACAAGCTCACCATGGATAGGAATGTAGAGAATCCTTCACATATCCTTGAGAGTAATGGTCACCTCTCTTATGGGTAAATGAAACGAATATGTCTTGGAATGCCACCACTCCAAAAGTGTGGTCATCATCATTGTATGAGTTTAGATGGGAGGCATGTAATAGATATGATGAGGCTCGACCACATCTAGAAAGTCTCTCTCCAGAACATCAAAACCAGTAATCGGATTGAAAAAATCCCGAGGTCGTCTCTCTCTTGGATATAGTGGTTTATGGACCACCAACAATTAGTTTAACCCACGATGTTAGGGTTTCACTCTGAATGTGAAAAACAAAAATGACAAAAAATGACACTTAGAATGAAAAACAAGAAAAAGCTAGCAAAATTTAGCAAAAGCAAAGAAACAAGATCAAAAGTGAGGAAACAACAACAAAAGTGAGGGTTTGAGTCAAGAGAGAGGGTTTAAATCAAAGGAAATAATATCAAATGCAACGATATGAATCAAGGGTGAAGATCTCTAACAGATGCATGGAAAATAAACACAAGCATTCAAAAGTGAAGATTTAAATCAAAAGCTTGAAATGGAGGCAAAAATCCAGGTCAAAGGTGAGGATATGAAGAAAGGGTGAGGGTTTATGTCAAGTGCGAGCTTCCTAAATAGTCAAGGGCGAGGAAAATGATGCAAATGCACTAAAATCATGAAAAATTTACTATTGACCTAGAAAACTTTGTACATGAAATACAAGAAAATGCCAAGATGAAAGTGAGAAGTGAGAGGGTACATACTAGGCCACCGATGCCTATAGAATGTCCAAACTCTTGAACTAGGTCTGAATGATGCGGGGCTCCTTGAATCCTCAGCATTGCTCCTCGACAGCTGACATAATGCAAAATATAGAGACAAGAATTCAATATAGGATCAAAGCATAAATGAGGCAATTAGAACCCTAATTACCTATATTAACCCTCAAAAACCCTAATTTAGCCTAGGAAACCCTAATTTTTACTGACAAAACCTCCCTACATTCAGATTTGGACTTCCTAGGAAAATCAAAACAAGCAATGAGGGACCTATAAACCTAATTCTTCATCCTAAACACATCTGAATTGAAATAGAACAGTGTCATGAGCCTGACCTAAAAAGTGAAAATTTTGACCAACCTCTCGAGGGGGCAACACAAAGTCCTGACATCATTTCACTGAACACTGAGGCACATTGGGGCATAATTTTTTTTCAAAAACTTGATCTTAAAAATAAATTCTTTCAAACAAAGCAACCAATATTTTATATCAAAGAGGGGTAGAATGTAGACATGTAAAATCAACCTAACACCTATGACACACTGTAAATGACATTCTCACATCATTGGCATAATTATTATCAAACATAACTACATTTCACATCAAAAACATCACAAAACCCTAATTTCCCCTATTAATTGAATAGTAAAACATTAAAAGCATCAAGTTTCCATAGTGCATGATAAATATCTTAGCTATTTTTGGATTGAAACTATGTCAATTTTTTATATCAACGTTTCAGATCATACTCTAGGATCCATCAGTAGGATGATAAGCAAGCATGAGAGAGAGAGAGTGAAGGAATAAGGTAGCAGACTTGTATGTATAAATAGGTGAGTTTGAGAGAGCTAAAGGACAGTGGGTCAATTAGGCCTAAATTAAAAATAAAAAGATAAATTAAAGAATAAAATAAGAAACCAAACCCCAGATAAAGGGAGCCCAATAAAATGAAACAAAAAAGAGCAATGAAACTAAAGAGAGCACTAAAGAAAACATAAATAAAATTACATACAAGTTTGCTACCTTATTCTTTCACTCTCTCTCTTTCTTGTGCTTGCTTATCATCCTGATGATGGATCATGGAGTATGATCCGAAACGTTGATATGAAAAATTGGCATAGTTTCAATCTAGAAACAACTAAGATATAGTAAAACATTATTTAATTAATTCAATTTTTCATTGTTTTCGATGAATTAAGTAAATTCCATTTATTTAATAAAGTCCTAAAAACCCTATTTTTGCTATTAATTGAATAAAACAACATTATTTAATTAATTCATATTTCATCATTTCGACCAATTAAATAAATTACATTCATTGAATGAAGTCCTAATCTCACTTTATTTCATCCCAATTAGTTAAATAACACCAATTATTTAATTACGTCGCTAAATCACCTTATTCCCCTAAGTTAATTGATTTATTAAATCATAATAATTTAATTACAACACTTTCCCTTCAAAATTTGAATAATTAAATCAAACTATTCAAAACATCATCAAAAATCAAATCAAACTAATGCAACTTTGTTTGCAAAAGTCAAACTTGATTTGCATGTTCAACTCCAAAAAGTAATTAATTAATTAAATCAATTAATCAATAATCCTCACCCTCTTTTTGATTGAGAAAATTACGATTGTTGATTGAGCCATCTAATTTGCTGAATGATCAATCTAAATCCTATCTAAGCCATATAAATCTTGACTAATCAATCTAAATCCCAACTGGTCAATCTAAATCCCAACTGATCAATCTAAATCCTCACTAACCAATCTATTCCTCAATCACATAAATTGTGCAATCTACTCATGTCTAAATCCTCTCAACACCTTTCAACTTTCGATCTTGATGCAAAATTATTTAATCCCGATCATTCATTTTGAATCACTTTTTCCATATAACAAACCTGTTTCCTCACAAAAAAGGATCGAAGAATCAACATCATTTGCATAAAAAAGTACTGCCAACATTCACAACCACCATTAGAGATTCATCATTTCTTCGATCAACCAACCATTCACGCATCAATATTTTGCACACAAAATATGGAGGCTTCATAGTGATAGGAACAATCCAACATCAGGTGAAAACACTCTGATACGGGATGGTAACACTTTGATTTTTTTTGAATTCAAATTGGTAATCATAGGATTTCATAATATGTTTTCAATAGATTATTTTCATTTTGTAAGTGTAGGATTAAATCTATATTAGTGTTATTGATATTAGATTAGATTCTGATTTCAATTTCATTTTATCTTGTTTGCATATATGGTTTTCCCCCTCACATAGGATGTAGAGACTCTTTTTATGACTTCAAAAGTTCTTCTTTTCATGCTTTCCTTGTGCACTCTTTTTCTTTTTATGGTGATATTTCCTTCATTTTTGTTTGTTGTATTATTCTTCCTCTTCACTAATTTCACTCTCAACCTATGGACATTTAGAAGCAACAAGACCTATTCTACCACAATTGAAACATTTAAGAGTATACTTACATTTGTGTTTCCTGGATCCTTTCTTGAGATTCCTCACAAAGTGAACTTCTTCTTCACCACTTGAACTTTCATTTGATTTGTATCCTTTGTTCTTTATCTTCTCAGATGCTTTGAATGTGCCTTCCTATTTTACTAGCTTCTCCTTCTTTTTGCTGATTTCGTATGTTATGAGCATCCCATGCAACTCATCCATCTTCAAGGTGTCTAGATCCTTCATTTCCTCGATGATGGAAACATTTGCATCAAATATCATGGGGAGAGATCTTAAAACCTTGTGCACAATTATGGATTCTTCCATATTTTCTCCAATTCCTATAATGGTATTTACAATCTCATCCACATAGAGGAGATAAGCTATAATTTCCTATGTGTTTGAAGCTTGGCTTCTTTAAAATTTTCATCTCCTTTATAGATATTCTTTAGCTTATCCCACAATGTCCTTATTCGGTTTATAGAGCGTAACTTTCACAAACTCTTATTCGAATAATCCATAAAAAATCAAATTTTTGGCTTTGGTATTATTTTCACTTTCCTTTTCGGCTTGGTCCATTGTTGGGGGTTGTAGGAGCAATATAACCATGTTCTACGAATTTCTAAATATCATACCCTAGAGCATTCAAATAAGTTTCCATATTTATGCTCCAAAAGGCATAATTTATTCCATCAAATAGTGGTGCCATGTTTGAGGAAAACCCATATCCTTCAGGCATGTGTGCTTTCAAGATCTACCTTCAAGTGGTTAAGCTATTTCTAAAGGAACACACTCTAATACAAACTAATGAAACACACACACACTTATACTAAGAGGGGGGATGAATCGGTATAATCCAATGTTTTACCAATTTAAACTTTAATAATCAAAATGAAGTAATCACGAAAAGCCACACATATAAGAGATACAATATTTTACATGGAAACCCTTACGAGAGAAAACCATGGAAAAATATTGCTTGTATAAAACCTTCTTACAAATTTTATAGGCACCAACCCATTGGAGACACCAATATCCTCTAATGAGAGGTTCCAACCTCCTGATCTCCTCGATTAGGAGACACCAACCTCCAAAGAAATATTATGATGATAATATGAAACTTCTTCTTAGATCTTCTCTAATTCTCTTTTACAAATATACTCATGACTTCATCAAAAACTGCCTTAATATACTCATGAATCTATAATTTATCTACAATTTATCTACTCATAAATATGTAATATAGTCTTAAATATTTCCACTTATAGAACTAACACGATCTTGCTTTTAGATCTTTTATAACTTTTATTTAAAATTGCTTCATATTCAAATGATATTCAATAATTTCTTGCCTTTAAATGAGCTCCAAGATCTCCTTAAATATTTTCTCGAAGACAAGTGACTTTATGAAGCAACACACACCATTCAAATGGATGAATCTCTTCTTTTTAAATATGTTGGCAGATGATCAGCGCTCCCCTCGGGATTTGTGACATGGACTAACCACCTCCTATGGATCCGTTCACTATGGAAGTTGTATCAGGCATTAACAGGTCAATCTTTTGGTGCAATGACAATTGTGGGCCAACAATTGGTATCAGAGCCAAAGGTGCCGAGTTTGAATCCCCTCGGGTAACGCTGGGGGGAGTTTGTTGGCAGATGGTCAAAGCTCCCCTCGAGATTCGTGACATGGACTAACTACCTCCTATGGATCTGTTAACTCTAGCAGTTGTACCGGGCATTAATAGGCCGATCTTTTGGTGCAACAACAACTGTGGGCCAACAAAATACACCCTTTCACCTTTTCCTTGGGAGTCTCAATAGCGGTCAACCCCTATTTTAATTATATTATTTTTTATTTATTTATTTTACATCCCTAAGAGGGGGCCAACCAAGGGGTCACAAATATTTATTTTATTTTATATTTTACACCATATTTTACTCCAAAGAAGTATGAACACAAAATTTCAACAACAAATTCCTTCCTCAACCTTTGACATCAATGCCAATAATTTTCCAATAGGAATGGCCTACATTCTTGAGCAACCATAAGTTAAATTATTTATATCTTATTTTTCTTCAATAAAATCATCATCACAAAGGTCTTTCTCTTACATCAATGAAAATAATATGAATTCATTCTTTCTTTTGACATCAATGACAATAGTATTTACAACACAAACATCTTGCATGAATAAGAACCTTCATCAAAAGAGGCCCATTTGTTATAGTTTTTAAAAGATAACTTTTTCACTCATCATAATTAGCCATAGGTCAAATTGTCATAATATCCCATCATAATTTTTCATATGAACTCTTAGAACATGAAAAATTCCACCAAATTAGCCTCTAATGGAGCCCACCAAGTCGGATGCCTACTTCCACAAATGTAGTTTCATGTCATCCTAGTCACTCCTATGTAATATGCTGCCTCAACTAATAGGTCCCACAAAATGACTTGACCTAGTAGGCATAAAATAAATAATAAAACACTTAATTAAATAATAGGGCTTGCAAAATTTGAGACACCTCAATCCCAATAAATTTTAGCTACACAAGGTTTTCCAAACATCAATCAAGTGCCATGATTTTTTTAGTAGTTGTATATTGAGGTTCATGGTAATCTCGATGTTAATTATGTAAATATACCTCATATTCTTGTTTAGAGATGAGGGGGAGTGCATGAAAGAGATGTCATAAATTACCCAAGGCTAATATTAGATTCGAGACACATGGATGGGCAGAGGGCTCATGCATTTGAACTGAGATATGATGTAGTGGTTTCTCAGGTTGTTTAGTGATAGGTCTAGATAATAGTATGTTTTCTGTTGGTTTTATGTAGACTCTAAGATAATTTTGAACACACTTCCTAACAATATTCATATCATATTATCATTTTTGTATCCATTATATAGACCTAAGACCCCAAAACATGGTGATGGAATTATGGTTTAATATATTAGCATTAAGTGGTTTATATGAATATGTAAACGAGAATGTTGATGGAAAGTTATGTTTAATTATGATGGTTATCTTTGTGTATGTGGTTTGTGAAACTAACTTGATTGCAGAAAAAAGAGGAACCATGATGCATAGTTGTTGTAGGACGAACCCGTAGTAAAAGGGGCATTGAATATCGAAACAAAGGAAGCTGCAAAAAGAGTTGAACATGGTGATTATTGGTTGAAATAATTTAATGAAGATAGAATGTGTGTTATCATAAACAATTAATAGATGTTGAAGAAGAGGTCTTTATTATATGCAACTTTGATAGATGGACATATAATTGAATGTATTCTATTTTGACAGAGTTTTAGTTTGATATGGTTCTCTTTCTTTTCAGCTATAGGTTGAATAATTTTAAATCTTGAATGCATGCTCTAAATATCTAGGAGTAGAATTAATGATTTCAGTTTAAGTTGTTGCTTTCAATAAAGAATCCCTTAGTTTGTATATAACTGATGGTTGAGTTTGTAGTTTAGTTAGTTGATTATTCAAATTTTATACTAGAATTTATTTCTAGTTGAACATGAATCTATAGAATGGTTGAATCCAGTTTGTAAGAGCATTTTGTAAAATTTTATCTTATGCAATAAATGGAGATCAATTCATGAGATGTATGAAATATATTAGTTAGATTGAGTTCAATTAAGGGAGAATAGTTACTTGAGTAGTCCACTTAAGGTATTGTTCTTCACTTCATCTTTCAGTTATTTACTTATGTTGATAGTTAATATTAGTTTATCGTTGTTCATGAATTATGTGCAAAATAACTTAGATTTTATTTCTTTCTTATTAAATGTGAATTCTTAGGAACATGCATGTAATAATTATTAGTAATACTTTGGAGGTCAGTTTAGTTGGGTCAATACTCTTAATTAGGTTTTCAGTTAACATAGTATCATTTCATTAGCAATAGTTTAGTTATAACCTTTACTATAGGTACCTGTAGCAACTAAGTTTTAGTTATACTTTTATTGTTTTATAGTTTTGTGAGTTTCTAGCAACTAGAATAACTATAGGACGATAGTTTAGGTAGTTTGAGTCTATGAAGGCATATAGTGTTGCACCATCATAAGCTTACACACCTTGGTTGATGATTTAATGTAGTCTGAAGTAGTGTCAAGTAGACTATTCAGTTAGTAACCCTCTAAATTGAGTGAATTTCACCAAGTTTACAAACATTATCTTAGACTCTACATTTTTGGCGTTGTTGGTAGGGATGGTGCTATCTTCATAGGCTTGTTTTTAAAAGTTTTCATTGTTAATTTTCTATTTCTGCATTAGACTTGGTAGATTTCATCATCTAACAAATAAGAAGTTATACTAACATTATGCAGGGTTGTTGCCATACAAATTCAAATATA
Source organism: Sequoiadendron giganteum (assembly GCA_007115665.2). NCBI lineage: Eukaryota > Viridiplantae > Streptophyta > Pinopsida > Cupressales > Cupressaceae > Sequoiadendron > Sequoiadendron giganteum. The sequence goes on along the minus strand of CM021103.1, from coordinate 384,868,676 downwards.
CTATATGTGGAGGCAGAGAGATAAGCAATGGAGATTCCTCCCTTCAAACATTCAAGAAAGAGAAGATACTGGTGATTTTGTTGATTATACTACAGAGATTGTGGAAAGAGTGAATGCTGCCTTTCCATCTTCATCATCTTCAACATCATCATCATCTTCCACAACTACTGAAGGGACCTTCCGAACAATGGTAGATCCTGATCCCCCAGAGCATGGTACCTTTGAGTTCCCCATTGCTAACCAAGCTAGAGCTATTGTGATAAAACAAATTCCACCATCAACATTACCAATATTTTATGGCTTGGTGACTGAGGAACCAGATACCTTTCTTTTTGAGTTTGACATTTTGTGTAGAAGTTATGATTATACTTCTAATGCCCACTGAATCAAGCTCTTTCTAGCTACTCTTAAGGATGTTTCCCTCTAATGGTTTATGGAGCTTGGTAGGGATGTTGTCCCAAATTGGGACACCATGAAGACTAAGTTACTGGAGAAGTACAAGGACTATTGTAGAGGATTAGACTGAAGAAGAGATGATATATTCTCAATGTCTCAAAAAGAGGATGATCTGTTGGAAGATTATATGGAAAGATTTCAATTTTCTTTGAATAAGAACCCATAACATAAAATTTCAGAGGAATCCCTTAAATTGGTATTTTTAAGGGGGATTAATGAAGAGTGTATAGATTTTTTTATGGTCAAAATGACACAAACAACGTTAAACAAAATATTTCTATTCTATTTCTCCTGAAAAAGAAAGACAACATATAGTAGCCTAACTCCCAAGGTCCTGGTAGTTGGTTCTCAACTGTCTGGTGTCACTCAATTGGTCCATGCAATTGTAATATTCAAGGGGTCTTTGCTGGTAATAAGGAATGCAAGCAACGACTTATTCATCAAATTCTTCTGAATAAAAAGGGGTTTTAAATAAAAGAAAAAGATAGATCAGGGCATACATCAGTAAAACATGAATAAAACTTATCTAGTATCTAGAGATATATCTTCAACAACGAATTTTTTTCCAATAGATCAAGGAAACCATAGCATGATACAATTTATAGAATAGTTCATACTATTGCATGCATCTAAGGTGCTTAATTTAACATCACAATCACACATCATAAATATTTCAAAGATTCCAAAAGAACACACTCTCATTCGTTGCCAAGATCATAGATCAACAGACTTCAATAAATTCAATTCACAGATAATCTAATGAAATAATCCTTAAATCTAGTTTCTTCTAAGGATTTTCATCACAAAAGAAACACTTATGCTTCAACACAATCACTGGCATATAGATAGACTATAATTCATCAGCCTTATCAAATAAACTCAATTCCAACACCATATTGCGTAAAAACCTGTAATTATATTCAACTATAAATAAAATAACAAAGTATCTCTTTAAAAACTACGAAAAATTTCTATCTCCTACTATCAGGTGGCTAATCTTATTCTGATTAGCCGACCCTTACAATATGATACCCCAAAGGTATTTATAGATGTACAAAAATTTGAAGTCCTTTCTATCTTAAGTTGATCCACCTTTTTAGGAATTAAAGTCTTCTTGAAAACTCAGATCAATTTGATCTCTAGTTCCCATCTTGATCATTCAGTTAAACTAGAGAGAAGAAGATAGAAGAGAAAAGAAAGCCATGCGCCTCTAAGACTTCCACTCCTGCATGCAGAAAAGAGAAGAAAATGATGCATGCATGAGATTATCAATTATGCATGCGAAGTTTGCTCTGCAATGTACTAGTCAAAACTGGAGAAGACTTGTTGGAGCACATCCAAATCTGGTCCATCAACCCAAATTTCTTCAAACTTGATCCTTTATAATTCCATAGCAGCAAATCCTCTCATGTCCTTTAGCTTTGTCAACTCCCTTTTAGCTTCCCTAACCTCTTCTTTAATATCCATTAACCAATCTAACAACAAATCCTCTCCATCATATCCCTTTTGCATGACCTCTTTAAACCTATCATCCCATTTCTCTTTTATTTGGCTCAAAGGTAGGCCCTCCTTTACCGATATATTAACATTTACTATAACAGAAATAACTGCTTCTAACTCCTCAAGCTGTTCATTCAGATCTTTGACAAAATATTGAACTTCATTTTTATGCTTGTATAAAAAGTTAGATCTAAACCGGAGTATGCTAGAGGTCTTTTCCAAGAAATCTTTATTGTCCTCTTCAAGTATTGTCTGTTCTAGAAGAGTGGACTTCGACAATTTATTAACCTCTTTCAGCTTCTGGCTATATCCTCTATAATCCTCCTCCTGTTCTCCCAATACTTTGACATACTGATTCATCTCTTCTATTAACTCCCCTGTCATCTTGTGAACCTCAAAAATGTTGTCCAACACCTCACTTATTTCCTGATTTAGTTTATCAGTCCATCTATCCAACATCTCTGCCTTACTCCTTACCTGCACCAAATCATCCATCTCATTATTGCTAAGAAAAATTGGTGTCTCAATGAATGAAATTTGTTGTGACCTTGGAGCAGAGACACTCTTCAAGAAAGTATGCAACTAATCTAATTGAGCCTTAAGCTCATCCTTTCTCTGCTTATCTTTCATCATTCTTGATTTAGTGGATGATGCTACCATATCTATTAAGTTCATCTGTTGATCTCTTGTGGGTCTCCCCAAGTTAATCATTCCCAACTGATAATCAATTAGCTGCATGTCCCTCACATCCTTGTCCATCATCGGTATTGCACATTCAGCAATAATTTCTCCTCCATCGACGAGTCTAGTGGAATGCAATGTTTTGGCCTTCTTATTGGGCCTTTCTTTTTCAATCTCCTTCATCATATCATCCCAATTGAGAGGTTGTGAGGGTGTCTTTGATTTCTTTTGAATATCCAACTTCAACCAAGTGGGAGCACTTGGAGTAGTGGTGATTATAATTGAAGAAGAAGTAGCAGTAGTAGAGGGCTATGGCATATTTACTTTAGGTTGAGAATCAACCCCTTGTACCTCTTGTTGTTCTTGCTCCACATTTGTCTGAGCAAGCTTTTCAGCTTCCTCCCTATCCTTCTATTCTTGTATCCTCTTGTCTTCTTCTTCCTTCTTCAACTTTTCTTCTTCTAATATTTTCTTCTCAAGTTCTTGGTTTCTCTCTTCCTCCAATGCCTTAAGTCTATATGCATCTTCCTTTTCCTTTTGTTGCTTGGTCATCTCCTCGGCATCTTTCTCTTTTTGTACATGTTTTGCATCCTCTTTCTTTTTATAGGCCTCTTCAACCAACTTTAATTTGGCCACAAGAACTTCTCTTTCCCTTCGTTGCTTTTCCTTTTCTTCCTCTAGATCATGAATTTTCTGTACTAATTCCAAATTATCATTCTCTTCTTTGATCTTGAGCTCCTCATCCCTTTTCCTTTGCTTCTTTTGCACTTCATCAACCCTTAGCTTAGCTTCCATTCATTACTGCTGAAGTAAGGCAGCAACTTGTTCCTTTGTATCAATTTACTTTTGCTTTTCTATTGCCTCTGCATGTGCTTGAGCATCTGAAGCCTTCTTCGCTTCCTCAAATAGTGCCCATTGATCTTCCTCTATTAAAATATGTTCAATTTCCTCCTCTAGAGGCATCTTTTCTTGTGCATATTTCTCTGATAAGGTCTCATCAGAGTCCATTCCAACATCATGAATCTCCAGCTCTACTCCTTTTCCCTTAAATGCTTCAACTATACCATGAAGATTTCCTTTAGGCATCTCTCTGCTTGGTTGCTCTGTAAGAGGGACTTGAGCAGATGACTCACTTATTGCTAGTGTTGAAACCACAGGTCCTATTTGGGCATCCTCTTCTTGTACTCTAGGTAAATCTTGAGTAGATGCTTCAAGCTCGATCTCTTCAATGTCAGGAGGGAAGAACTCCAAAGGCTCCTTGGAAGGCAATTTCCTCTTGATTCTTTTATATCCCTTTCCCTTCTTAGGAGCTAGTCCTTGAGGATTTTTGGTTCTTAGAACAACCCAGTGGATACTTATATCCAAGACTGGTCTCCCTATTTGCTTGATATCGATGGTCTCCTCACCATCCCAATCTACCAGATCCAAACTTTTGGTGCCAATATTCAATGCTTCATATGATGGATCCAACACAACTCCATCATCTACTAATATATTAGGGATGCCATCTTTGATCCCAAATTCTACCATGAGTGAAATGGGCAACCTCTCATAATTCATTTTCTTGAGGTCATACTCATCTTGAAGATCACTCCAGAATTCCTCTAATAGATTGAAATGTTTATCAAAAATCGAAGGCAACAAAGCATTTATTTTATTCTTTGGATCAAAGTGATTCTGAGCCATGTAGAAACCTAGCTTCCAATGTATCAATTCACTGCAAACTACCTTAGCTCCCACAAGATGTTGGCAGTTGTATTCACCCAATTGCATGGGAAATTTATGACAACCTGTCTTGTGCTTTAACCCAAATTGGGCATTGACCCCCAAAGCTTGATAGACAAAATCCATTAGAACCATCCTATTGTTGCAACACCTTGGAAGTAAGTGGGGATGACCTTCAAATCTAGCCAGCCTGAAATAAGTGAAATTGGGGTATTGAATATACCAACATCCCCATTATGTGATAAAGGCCATGGCTTCCTAGCTCAATCTGTACCCTGCATCTCCATTAAGCTGGTTAATGATTACATATAAGAATGCATCATTAACCCTCCTAAATTATGTTTTAGAAACCTGTAGGGATAGCTGATCATAATGATTCCATACTCTCTTTTGTCCATCAACTTCTCCCAATATTCCCACTATGTTCAAACCTAGAAAGATGCCTCCTCTAGCTATTGCATAGACAATATAAGAAGTCATGAAAAAGATCTCAGTTTCCCTAATTCTGGTTAATCGATCATGAATGGTATCTGAGA